>LGRX02033727.1:0-66743 GCA_001247695.2 Cymbomonas tetramitiformis | reverse complement strand
GCGCGATGGTCACATATTTTGCAGAAGTTGATCGCAGCATGCGCGCGCTTGCAAGAATCACGTTCGAAAATTGTCTATAATAATATATGACATGACATGACATGACATGGTATGACATGTATGACAGGTATGACAGGTATGACACGTATGACACATATGTCATCGGTCATAACCCTGACACCCTCCTCCTTTTCCGCCTTTGTCTTAGCCTCGATTGTCAAGTCCAACAGCTTGATGTCGGGAGTCGCCTGCGCCGCGGTGCCTGGAAGACAGGCGCTTGTAGGCGGCTTTTTAGGTATTTTGGTATTAACTTCGTTCATACAAATTCCATACCGTAGTTTTAGTTTACCTTTTGATTGGGGATGTTCATTTAAGATCTGCCTATTCTGCGTTTCGCCACCTGCTCTTCTTGCTCCCCGTTCGCGTTCTGCATGCAATTTTGATAGAAACCAGCCTAATTGTTGACTGAGCGGCTGTGCACGCCTCTACGACGAGTCACTATCTCAGTCTGGACCCTTCTGACCAGGGGCCTGCCTGGCCAGAACTCAACATTTTTACGTCGCGCCGCTCGCCCCCCCCTCCCCCAGCAAATAATCATACCGACACCGGGCTATTCGCTATTCCAGACGAGAGCAAAAGTGAGAAGAGGCGAGCGTAAGGAGGGACAAAAACGAAAGCGACATCAGAGCGAAACCTGTGTCAATTCATCGCGAACAATTTCTTATAGGAATTACTGTAAAATCCATTCGTCTTTCTAGAGGAGATTCCCTCAGTCGCAAAAATACCTGTAGTGACATTCTGCAGAAACCGCTGCTTACAGCCGCTATCATAGCGGTGCCAAATACGCCCTTAAGCGATGGCAGCAAAGTCGCCATTTGCAAATAAGTAAGTCTTCTGTGCCTGTGCTTTCCAGTACCAAAGTGACTTGTCTCTACAACGTTTCACCAGTGCTTCTGAGAACACTTTTTAGTGAGCGTTGTTTAAGAGAATGTGTCCAAACTTGTGCCACGCTGCTCAACAAAACACTTTGGTCTTTGTACCCAAATTGGGCTCTCATAGCGTGCTGAGCGCCCAGAGCATCTCCATACGCTTGTGGCCTTATGAAGCATTGTAGCCTATGTGCGTATCTATTAATTTGTTATGGTACTTGCTTTGCTTAATAGTTTGAACAACGAGGAGCACACGCCCGTCTGGGCTGCCCTCAACAATACCAACGCGTTCGACACGGGAAAAAAGATGAAGGGCTTGATTTACATGGATGCAAATACCCCTAAAACTCCTCCTCGTGCGGGAAGGCGAGGTATGTGAAGAGGAAGAGGGTGAATTGTGCATCTATCACAACTTGTTGTGTCCGGAGAATTATCCCCTTCGTGCCCGCGCCTTAAGCGGCGATCCCCACAAATTCTGCACCTGCTTCTCCGACCCCCCGAGGGAAGGATGGAAAGAAGCGCCTCAAAGCCTCATGTTTCAACTCATAAAAGTCCGAGAGACATAGCAGTGGAGCGAGAAACCAAAAAGGGGCGTGATGCGGGATGACGGAGGGGCCCACGCGGGCGAGACCGGATAGGAAGATGCGCAGCTCATGAAAAGCAGTGTACAGAGGTGCAAATTAATATAATAGAAAGGGGCGAGGAAGGGTCCTAAAGAGGATGCGAGGCTAAGAAAGCGACATACAGGGTTATGCCGGAGGGTCGTAAAGAGGGTGCGAGGGCGGAGGATTGTAAAGACTAGATAAGGGCGCAGAAGACCCACGCATAAAGACTAGATAAGGGCGCAGAAGACCCAGGCATAAAGACTGATGCGAGAGAGTTTCCCAAAGAGATGGCGAGGCTGAGAACACAAGTCCTAAGGGAGAGTAAGGGTCTTACAAAGGGGACGCGGACGAGGACACATTGACAGATAGGTGCTCTGCGGGCGAAAGAAGGCTGTAACGTGGGAGCGAGGGCGCTCTAGCCCCATAAAGAGGGGATGGGGGTGAGAATGAACCATCAAGAGGGACATTGGTGAAGAGTGTGCATGTCATCACATATCATGGGCCCTTGTGCCTGCTGCTTCACTGGGTAGTTTAACAACGCAGCGCAGAGTGTGTCATTCTGCTCCGGCAGCGGTCAAACTCGCAGTTTTCATGCTGTAGCCTGGGGCAAGCACTGCGCTTCTCTAGCGCAGTTTGAGGGGGTTTGGGACGAGGTATAACTCTGCTGCCTGTTAAGCTTCGCTGCTGGGGGTTGCAGCGCCAACTGGAGGCCACATTTCTACCTCTCTTCCGTATGCTAAAGACACTACGTCACCGTTCCGAGACAACCCAACAAATTGCTCCCTCCCCTCTTCTCTCAGGTCTGTGCTTGTCCCCCTATTTTTCCCACCCAGGATTGCGCACCCCCGAAAATCTAGGTAAACACTGCCTGGCGGTGAAATTTGCCATTTTGTCTCAAGGACGTTCGGTTTGCCGACAGTTTTCTATAAGCACAGAATGCATCACCTGCCCACCGCCTTCCTGTTAGGCAAGGTAATGGAAGACGATTTTGACATCGAAGTGCGGGTCGCACCACGCGAGCCATAAAAACCAGAAATGCACACACACACACACGCATATGCAATCTCCAACATAGTCCAGAGCCGACAGGAAGCAGTTTTTAATCACAACTTGGTATTTTTTCCTCTCTCGCAATACTTCGACTCCGTGTATGTGTGCTACTTAGATGATGTACTTATCCTACCCAAAACTCACCGCATTTCGTGGTTCAGTCTGGTGCCTCAAAGCCGGGCGCTTTCGCGCACTTGAGCCCTTACACCATCCTTCATTCTGGTGCCTCAAAACCGGGCGCTTTCGTGCACTTGAGCCCTTACACCATCCTTCATTCCTGGTGCCTCAAAACCGGGCGATTCCTGCACTTGAGCCCTTACACCATCCTTCTGTCTGGTGCTCAAAGCCGGGCGCTTCGCGCGCCTGAGCCCTTACACCGTCCTTCAGTCTGGTGCCTCAAAGCCGGGCGCTTTGCGCGCAGCCCTTACACCGTCCTTCAGTCTGGTGCCTCAAAGCCGGGCGCTTTCGCGCACTTGAGCCCTTACACCATCCTTCAGGCACGCCTTAAATGGTATCACCAACATCTGCAAAAGCATTCTCTGAGAGGGAGCTGGCCGCTGTCTTTGAGAAGACTGCCAAAGATGACAGCTTTCCCCACGAGTGCACTTGAGTTCCTCCACTGAACACGCTGAGAGCTCCTCGTGGGGGATATGCTTTCTCAGGCGGACGAGGCCAGTCAACGAGAAGGTAGGCTTGGCTGCAACTAATCCATCGGTGGTAGAAGCGGAAATGCCTCTGTCGTGAGCTGTGACAATAGAGTATCGATGGCTTACTCATGGGTTGCTTGTAGGTATCACCTCAAGTAGGTGATCGAAGGGCAGTTCCATTATGTGAGCTTTTGAGTGAGCCTAGTGCCTCGCCAGCCGACAGGCGCGGGAGCAGTGTGACCGCTCACTTCGCCTATTAGAAGAATGCCATCGGTCTTGCTTTGCTTTCTTTTTTCAGACGATTCAAAGGGTTTCGTCGTGGCAGGTGAGCCTCCACTACGGCGCCCCGGAATATACTGAGAATATTCACGAGAAGCGGTATTATGTGGATGCCGGACGAGCCCGCAACCACATTGGCCACGGAGATATACTCGGCCACCACATGTAATCAAGTGCAGTTACACTCTTTTCTTTACTCAGAGGTTTCTCTGGTAACAGCAAGTAACTGGAAATGACTTACCGCCGTGCACAGCAACTGCTGCTGTTAGATGCTAAAAGGGGATGGTGAGAGTTATTCTTGCAAACGATGATGTCAATATGTATCATATTACAACCCGAGACCCGCAGAACAGAAGCGCACCTTACTGCAGGCTTTCGCATATTTTCAAGGGTGCTTGTTTGTCCTAAGCCCATGGCAGCTCCAAAGGATGATATGCAAGAGTCTCAGGTACATTTGGTGCCTTGGCAAGTTCCTGCAATGGTACGATGTATATATACTTCGTATATATATATGCCAGAATGGACAACCACATCGTGTTCTGGTAGGTATTAGAATCGTACATTCAGATTTAGAATCGTACAATTCACGGTAAGAAGCGGACAATAAATCTATGTTTGAAAAGAATGTTATGGTTGTAAGAAGCGGACAACAAATCTATGTTTGAAAAGAATTGTATGTATGCAAATTAGTTGTGTTTATGTGTTTTCAGTCGGAGGTTATTGGAGCACTTGTAAGCTATGTCTTTTATGCATGCTTTTGACGCTCACATGCTTTGCCTAAGTTCACTTCATAGTTTACAAACTATACATGTTGCACATATTGATGTAAGAAATGCCGTATAAATTATACATTGATACACAAACGACGTTAGCCAGCGCATCAGATCTAATATCTCGCATACTACTTTGATTTGTTGCGTACGATTGTAAGCACTCTGAAAAACTTCCAATAAGCGCTCATCAATGCTGATCGATGTGTACCTTACAAACTACTTGTAAGGAATACCCAAATAATCTATAAGCAACATCTGCAAAGGCATCATACTTGTAACTCGCATTTCATTGAGAGTTGAAAATAATTCCGATGCGCATCGAAGGTACACTGTTATTATCGCACACTTTAGATATATTTGCAGATTCATAATTGAGTTGACACTGACGGAGTTGCCAAAATGCCAATTTCTCCGAATAATGTGGTTTCCCGAGATGTTAATAATGAGTGCCCGTTCAATGTGGCCGGTTGCTAAGGGTCCGCGATGAGCAACCTTACATCATCTCGAACCAAACCAGAGATTCAAAGATTTGCGATGTATTATATAAGCCGCACACCTGAGGCGAGGCTTACGAGACAATGACCTTTGACCTGTGGGGCGTCAACCCCTTATCCTGAACATTTGTTGAAACCGGGATAAATTTAACATGATGCAACTTAAGTGGGATTATGAATTCCACATAATCATATTGTCTACGTATGCTGAAGGCATAACTGCCGCACATGGTCACGATAGGTCGTAGCTTCTATAACATTGTGGCTTCTGAGTCAAACAGCGGATAGCCGATGACTTTGGCCAATGATTGCCGACCGAATAATAATAATAATCAGGGCTGCATCCCAAGATCTGCAGGGCTGCATCCCAAGAACTGCAGGGTTGCATCCCAAGAACTGCAGGGCTGCGTCCCTAACATATATATACCCTGCACTTAATGTTGTATCATTATGTTGTAGGAGCCGGAAATTGATCCTTCCTTGCTGAGGTGTAGTGAGCCTTGTATATAAATTATACCCTTGCACAGATACGCAAAAAAAAGCGAGTACGACATCTGTGGATAAAAAAGCTGCTATACTGCCTTAGCCGGACCGTGGTTTGTCATTCGGGTCTTACGGCCAGTCATTCTGAACTGCCGGAATGTTCTGACGGTAGATGGAGTTGTGATCCTGAGTCGTGCTTGACACACATGGCTAAAACAAAATCACATTAGTGTGGTTTGCCGATAAGACCATTTGGCTTTCGGCAATAGCGCAACACACTGGACCAAAAAAGGAGTTTGCATTGGGTGAGGATTTAAAGCGGACTCATAGAGAGACCCTCCGATATCTCTAAGCAGCGCAATCTCCGACTGCATTGAAACAAACCTCCATTCGACCATTGATCCTCCATAGCAGTTCCAGGAGGGGAGGAAGGGTGGATGCACTATAAGCCGTGGAAACAAGAAACGACCGGCAAGCGCAAAATCTCTCCGTAACGTAAACCTCGGGAGATTCCCTGAGCGTCACTCTGAAATACGAAACGCAAAACGCAACGTCACTCTGAAATACGAAACGCAATGCGACAGGGGGGCTACATCCTAAGAACTGTAAGGTGAGGGTTTAAAGTGGACTCAATTCCCCCCGATATCCTAAAACACCTTGAGGGACGCCTCACTGGTGTAAGAAGACTGGCCAGCTCAACAACAAAGACATCAAAGACATATACAAAAGGTATGCACCATATATTGTGAGGTCACAACACTTCTAAGAGGGGAGATTTGTCAGGGATATGACCGATGACATATGTGGCATACATGTCATACCTGTCATGTCATGTCATGTCATGTCATGTCATGTCATGTGTCATAATGCCATACTGAGATACAGTCGTCAAGTATTGTCGGTACGGTCGACTGCTATGCCATGTACAGTCGGAATGTCTGTCATCCACCTAAGGTGAGTGACATCTGTCATCGAGAGGCCAAGTATATGGCATCGAGATGGAGAAGCAAGATAAATCTTTAAAGAACGAACTGAATCGTTTTGTCAAGACGCATCTTCGCTTCTAGCATGCACTGAACAGCATGCGAGCATCAATGGCTATATCGTCTAGCCGATGCGTCAAGTTCACCTAGTGCTCTCGGGTTCACAACCCGATGGTGGTAACGCGTGCGACGCGTGAGAGCACTAGAGTATATGAGGAGCATTGAGCTCAAGCACGCAATTCTGGTCCCCAGACTGCTGCACTCATACACCCACCAAATATCAGCAACTTGCACGCAACCTGTTACCGTTCCATAAGGACCATAACAGCCGTGCCGTGACAGATACCAAGGTCACAGACTCAATCATTTATATTCGTTTCACCTTTTAATCTATCTTACAATTGTATGAACTGATAACAATGACACCCGATATATTGCAAGGCTCTATATCGATATTTCCGATAACCGATACTATCGATATATCGTATTTATCGCCGATTATCGGATTGCAATGTCTAACTATCGATTGTGCAAGTTTTGGTGTTCCATATTTAATTCATAACAAATTACATATAAATGTCCAAGTAATCGATTATTTATCGATTGTGCCGATTATCGATACCGTTTTTCGGATGTCGGATTGTATCGATACCGAAAAACCAAACCGATATA
Organism: Cymbomonas tetramitiformis; assembly: GCA_001247695.2. Classification (NCBI taxonomy): domain Eukaryota; kingdom Viridiplantae; phylum Chlorophyta; class Pyramimonadophyceae; order Pyramimonadales; family Pyramimonadaceae; genus Cymbomonas; species Cymbomonas tetramitiformis. The sequence goes on along the minus strand of LGRX02033727.1, from coordinate 59,828 downwards.
GAGCCCTGATATATTGGCGACACAATATATCTCACACGTGCTTCTTGCGCCGCCGTAAGAAGCAATCGGTTTCGTGTGCGCGGCAACGATCCGCCTTTTTTGAACAGATACCCACGCACTACTTTGTAACGTAGAAAAAAAACTGCAGACCATTCGGTTGAGGGTGTGCTTTTTAAAAGCGTGTGTGTGACATTGAGAAAGTTGGTTCAAGCTAATACAAATATGTTAAAACCTTTTAACAAGGATCCGGATTAGGATAACAGAAAACTGCCAAAGATGTCAAGTTGTCAACGCAACCGACCAAAGCGATGAGCGTAGTGCACACATAAAAAATCAGGTTGAATTCGCGATAATCAGTATAAAAAGTTAAGCAATACCTGGAACGGGTCAAGGTGCACGAGCAACTTTTTCTTCGCCGTGCACTTTTAATATCGGTTTATGCCGAGTTGCTGGAAAGCGATAGGGTGGACCTGCAGTAACTCTTTACTCATCTGTACTCTGATTGGTCGACTCCGGTGACCCTACGCCCTAGACTGTGACGTGTGCAATATTTGGTATGATTGCCTGTGACGCGAGAGGAGATCTCCGACGCGAGCTTTCAGCTTACGTTAGATACGATAGCACGTCGCCGTAACGTATATTTCTCTATCCATCCGGCTTCGCTCTATCTGTGAGTGTGGTGTTTTCACTGTTCACAATATATAGATAACATATATTTTCACTGCGCACAGTGCCTGTGTCTGGAACTGACGTCATCTTGGCAGTCAGAAACCGCATGGTTTATGGGTGGACTATGGAATCCGAATACACACTGAACGGGCTCAACCCGTCATACACGACATAGATGAACAACTTTCGGATCAGTTCAAAATAGGCGAGGAAGAATCGGATAAGCTGATACAGAATCATCCTACCTGAGGGTTGAGGTAGCGGATAGATAAGCCAACCAGAAATCGAAACGAGAGAGAGCTTAGATAGCCGATATGGCGGCCATAACCGAAGAAGTAGTGAAAAGTGAAAGCTCGAAAGATATTTATCCAAGGGACGCGGACGACGCATCTGGAAGCCGCCAGGTACTTGAAAACTTTGTCGCTGCTATATTCTGAATCCGCTCACTATGTTCGGACGAACTTCGACGGATATTCACTTGAGGTCTCCACATGTGGGGAGCTCACCTTATAATCGGATCCGTTATTTCCATATGCACGTCCCTTTCCCGGGCGCACGCATTTCACTTACCACATGGCGACGTCTTGAACGTACGTAATCGCTGAACGGACCTGTCCTTCAAACGTCACTAACCGCAACCTTTGAAGGAAAACGGGGAGTGCATCTCATGAGCATACCGCAACCCGCCCGAACTGTGTGACTCATACTCACGACTTCTGTTGTTTAATTCTGCGCGTCGATAAACAACAAGAAGTCGGATAGATCATGACCGAACTCCTGCGCATATGTTCTCTCCATGCAACTCCAACTGTCAACCGAGACACTGAACTCGAGTTTAGCTAGGAGGTGGCGAAGGCATAAACCTGGCATGCATGAGAGCATCTCAGATATATATCCTGCACTGCCCTTATGCCAGCTGCAACAGGGAAATCTATAATAATCAGTTATGCCAGCTGCAACAGGGCAAGTCGGCTCCTCTGAATTGCCCTTATGCCAGCTGCAACAGGGCAAGTCGGCTCCTCAGTTATATATCCTGAACTGCCCTTATGCCAGCTGCAACAGGGCAAGTCGGCTCCTCAGTTATATATCCTGAACTGCCCTTATGCCAGCTGCAACAGGGCAAGTCGGCTCCTCAGTTATATATCCTGAACTGCCCTTATGCCAGCTGCAACAGGGCAAGTCGGCTCCTCGATGGTACCTCCTTCAATTCTCCTTTTCCAGCACGATGCTTTTCGCCGCTTATCTTACAATGCAGAACCTGCTCACCGCCGTCATCGGCGATAACGGCTTCATCGCGCTGGCAATCGTGTATGCGGGCATGGCCCTCTCGAGCAACCTCGGTGAGTAGCTGCTCTTCGCGCCCTCCGATCTGGATATCGCAGGCGGTATCCCAGCTGAATATTCTCGGGCCGCAATTCTCGCCTCAGTCCTTCCAGCCGCATGCCAGGATCCGCCGGGGCACTTCTGGGTTCTGCGTGTCTTAAGAGACTAAAGTTTATCCAAGCCCTGAATCCGGCTTCGGCAGTCGACTGTGATGTTACTGTTGAGAAAAGGGGTCGCAGCCCTCAAAGCGCTTCCTTGCTATCTGACCAAGGTGGCTGACGATGGTCTTGCCGGGTTGGGGCTTGTCCTCAGGCCCCCCCGTGGTGCGCCACATCGGCCTCGCGCGCTCTTTCCAGCTCAGCGTGTATGCCTACACCTTCATGGCGGTGTCCGCTGCGATTACAGTGAAGCACCCTAAGCAAGTGTGGCTGTTGTTCTCTTCCAGCGCGCTGCTCGGGTTTGGGGCGGCCATCTACTGGACCGCTCAGGGCGCGTACATATCCTCCCTCACGACAAGTGATCAGTTTGGCGAGGCCAGCGGAACCTTCTGGGGAATCTTCTCCGGCAGTGGCATCATCGGATTCCTAATATCGACGCTGATGCTCGAGCTAATGGGTGCGTCCGATGGAGCTGTGCTGTGGACGATGGCGGGTATTTCACTACTCAGTGCAGGTGTGTGGATGAGCTTCCCAGGATGCAGCGGAAGCGCGGCACAAAGGCTCATTGGTATCCACAGGCGCAGTTGCTTGCAGTTCGACATACTTTGCAGTTTGACTGCTGGAGCATCGTGTCCCGCGCTGAGAATGCATTGCCTGAGTTTGCACTCTTCGCCGGATGCTGCTCTGACCAATACCGCGATGTTATACACGGCGCAGAGTACAAAACATATGCGATAGTCCCGGTCAGAGTGATCGTGACCAACATGTTTGCTCGCAATCAACGTGCATTCAGTGCCGAAGGGCAGTGAGAGACATAGTAGGACAGGATGATTGTGCACGTAGATCGCCAGTTTCTCGGGGGCAGTCGAGGTCCTGGTGGGCCGGCAGGCGCTTGTGGGATCTCCGTGGCAAAATGCTGACGAGTTCGAGACGTCTCCTTGGGATTCGGTTTAATGTATTCTGCAGCGAGCTTCAGTTTCGTGAGAGAATGGCAAGGAGCAGAGGAGGGCAGCGCCGCTGAGGCTCCCCACAAATCCTGCGATGCCATTGAAGATGAGGTTCACGCTGGTGCTTCTGAGAACGAAAAGGCCAGAGATGCAGAGAAATTACCGCCACCGATTTCACACCCTATAGCTGGTAAGGAACGCTCGGTGATGGTTGCCATGACGGAGATGTTGATGCTATTCGGTCGGCGGGAGCAGCTCCTTCTGGTGTTCTCCTGCCTATGGATCGGCAACATGGAGGTATTCTCCACGGGGGCCCAGTAACGCGACGTCACTTCAGCGTCTGATTGATCTAGACCACTCTGTTTGATGGCAGATATCGATAAGTGTGCACGATGCCGCAAGTTCTGCGTGGAAAATGCCGTCACCGTCGCCGATATGTGATGTGTATGTTGGACAGAGATTGCACTTTCTTGGTGACATACTTCGTATTCAAAAGCGATGGAAAGAGTTAACTTCAGAGCCACCCGCATCAAACGAAGCGGTCCCTATACCCTGCGCAAAGCATTCATTGGTTGCATGTGTGTGTGTGTGGTGCCATTGGGAGTGTCTCGGATTCGTCTGACGCGTGCTCCCTCTCCGTGTCCAGTGCTCATGGTTATTACACGTGCCGGGGGATTTGCGTTCTTTGACCCAGATGTGAGGTACTGGCGCGTCGCTGTGAACGGGGACGGCCGCCGGATGGAAGTGGGTTTTGGGAGGCGGCTGTCCCTGTGGTGCCATTCTGGCGGGCACTGTCTCTTGGAGAGCTCGGTGGATTCGTCTGCCTTTGCTGCAAGGAGCGGCAGAGGGTGGTGAAGTCCACGTTCTGTGTTTTCCCTTGATTTTTGTGGGGAGCACTTAGATGCCCGCATGTTTTCAGTTTTTTTCCATGGGGTGTCCATGCCATGTGGTGTGACTGCATTCATGGCATGACCATGGACCAACGGGTCCCATCCATCGACCGTGCGCCAGTGGGGGGCATGCCAGCAGGGTCCGCTTACTGCGTAACCCAGAGATCAACAATTGTTGGGCGATGATCGGTCACATCGTATCATCTTTCCATGCTGCTTTGCATCCGGGTTGGGAATATGTATGAGTTGGTGGTATCTTGTCACGGCCCCGCCCTGCTCTTGATTCGCTTCTCACATCCACTGGGATGATGGTGGGCTGGCTTTTGTCGGCTGATCTCATGCCATTCAGTGTGTGTATGTGGTATCTTGGCACGGCCCCGCCCTGTTCCTGCATGTTTCTCTTCTCCACTGCGATAGTGGTGGGGTGGCTCGGTTGGCGCGCCTCGTGCGGTTCAGTGTGTTGAGGTGTGGACCGTCCCACTTCTGCATCTCCATACGGGTACCCGCTCTCCCGCGCCGTGTATAAGCTCTCAGCGCTCACCTCTCTTTGAATCAGCGCGCATCGGACTTTCCACTGACGTGGCGGCCGGGTGGGGCCCCCTGGGCAGAGCTTCCTGTGGGGCACGGTTGCGCAGGAGATGGGGTCCCGGCTGGCGTCCGTGGCATTCATAGTCAACGCCGTCACCGCCGTTGGATGCAATTTTGTGCTCGGGAAATGGTCAGACAAGGTTGGGAGGGTGCCTGTTGCACTCCCCCTGATGCTGGTCTCAGGTGCCCCCACGGACGTCGCCCGCAGGCGGAGCACCGCAGATGGCAGCTTCCCAGCGGCCGCTCGATGCGTCCTCAGCCCGCGCCGGGATCGCTTCTTCCGGGCCGCCCGTACTCCGCTGCTCCCGGTGAGACATTAGGAGGACAGATATTTGCACCTGAGGGGACTCTGGGTATGAGATGGTCAGTTTGACTCCAGCGCAGTTGCAGGCTGGATACGGGGTTGGCTTTGTGTGAGAGCGGAGGATGTCGAGAGCCTCACCGATGTGTCAGTGAGAGGGCAAGTGGCCGCATGACGTACATTGCAGCGGTTACTGAGCGCACTGGAGAATGTGACTCGGCGCTTCTTAGGATGCTGCGATGCAGATGCGTTCCCCAGCGTAAAGCGATGCACGGAATTGGAGGTTGGCCGGTCGTGCCGTAACGACCCTAGTGCGTTGGTGGTGGATACGATCCCGGTAACATGTTTTCGGGATGCAGGGTGCGATTCAAACGCCTCCAGATGACCTCTGGATCTGAGTCATAATGCGAAATGAACAGGGCATCGACGTTGGATGCACCTGTTCAGGGCGCGCGCCTGTCCTGGTGAAAGGACACGATGCGTCCCCCAGGTGCACTAGCGCGGGGATTACAGCTGTGTTTGTGGAGCTTTCGCCCGTTGGCGGAAAGTAGATCCACGCTTCGAGTTTGGCTTGCGTCCTCAGGTGGGTCCAGTCAGGTCGGCATCCAAAGAGTGCCCTCATCGTCGGCGAGGGAGTGACGATGCGCACCGAACCCTCCTGGAAGCAACATGCTCGCTCAGGCACGCCGTCATTTCACGGCAGGGTGCGCGGCAGCCTCCTGACACGGCGGCATTATTCCAGTGGGCGTTTTCCCCGAGTCTGATGACTCCGTCCCCGGTCCAGATAGTGCCACGCATTTCATCGAGCAGCTTTGAAACAGCGAGCTCGATGTAAAAGCAGTGTGACACCCCATGTCGACCTTCAAAACACAGCAGACGATGACTGATCCTCCAAGAAACGTGTCCGTGTCATTGTATTCAAGGACAAATGTGTCCACCCGACTGCGGGTTGATCGTCTGAGGATCTCCCGATCCCTGGATGAGCAAGACGCAGTAAGAAATGGCCACCTTCCCAGTGCCAACACATCGAAAGAGGATTTCTCGAGGAGTTCGAAGTTTGGAATGATTTAGCGCTCTGGGGAGTGATTCGCTCGTCAACGAGCAATGATGAAGGTTTGAGATTCAGCGCTCTGGGGAGTGATTCGCTCGTCAACGAGCAATGATGAAGGTTTGAGATTCAGCGCTCTGGGGAGTGATTCGCTCGTCAACGAGCAATGATGAAGGTTTGAGATTGACGCCAAACAGTCAGATCATTTTACTATGCCCGATTCGGAAAAATTGCCAGTTGAATGATCGCCAACTCGCGCGCTCGGGCAATGCCGGGCAGTGCGTCAAAAGAACTCCTGTCGTCAACGTCGGCAGCAGTGAGGCCACCGCTGGTCCTATATCGCGCAACACCTTTCATCCTTGGAGTCGCTCACCGAGTGCGCCCCCCCCGGAAATGCGCGACGCTCACCCACCCTCCTTATGGATGACCCTCATCCAAACCCCGGGCCTGTGAGGGTCAACGGTCGGATCTTTACAAAAGGAGACCACAGCAACTTAACTGCGCCGGCCTGGTCACCTGGATGATGTATGCTTTGCTGCAGTCTCAGGCACATCAGGTTCCTGTCACCCCCCAGAGACGCTTACCAAAGGCCAGCTACGCGCCACAGGAGCTCATCATAGTGCATTGCGGGAAGATGTATTAGTCATTTGTACACGCACACGCGCTTTAGGCCACAGGCTTTCGGGCAGACAGGGAGCAGGGTGGTGGCTCTGAGCGCAGGCTTGGTGGTGGGGACATGGCTCAGGCAGCTCGGGGGGTAAGAGGTGAGCTGGCTTAGAGGTAAAGCATCAGTGCGCACGCAGTGCAGTCGCAGAGGCAGTCAGGTGGCCCAGTGAGGCTCAGGGGGTCCCGTTCTCCGTTAGTGAGCTCCGGAGAATCCGGATGAGTGTCCTGAAGTGTGTGCCGTTTGATCCCAGGAGTGGGTACACAGTGCAGCCGATTCTTTATGGGTATGTGGTGCCAAAGGAATTGGTCCAAGGATAAGTCACACACATAGTGCAGCCGATCTGTTGTGGTTACGTTGTGCCAAAGGAATCGGTCCAAGGATAAGCACACACACATACACAAGCAGTCGGCCACCGGAAGTGCTTGGGACACACAGGCAACTGTGGGGATGGGACCCCAAGTAGGAACAGTGCGGCGTGACAGTTACAGCGCAAGTGTGGAGCGCATTGCTCAAGTTCGCGGCCACCTTGCAAGGCAATCAGCGCAAGGGCTCCAGTCACGGGGAGTTGGTGCTGGGGGTAGAGGGCTACAGGCGCATGTCGGTGGCGGATGCGCAAGTTTGGATGAGGGCAACCCAGTTTATCATTCTCAGCCCCTTGGGACAGCGCTTGGGCATTCTGGCCGTGGCGTGGGTGGGCAAGCTCTCTTGAGATCAGGCTGTAGGGGGCAGCGGGGTGATGTGGGATGTGGGCTTGGTGGTGGAGGGGTGGCTCGATTGGCGGAGATGAGCCGGCTCCAGAGACACAGCAGCAGTGCGCCGGTAGGACAGCCGCAGAGGGGCTCAGGTGGCCCAGTGAGGCTCAGGGAGCAGAGGGGTGGTCTTGCGCGTGGGCTTGGTGGTGGAGATATGGCTCGCGCAGCCCGGGGGGCAGGGATGAACCGGCTTCAGGCACAAGGCGGCAGTGCGCTGGCGGTGCAGATGCAGAGGGGCTCGGGTGGCTCAGCGAGGCTTAGGGGGTCCCATTCTTCACTAGTGAGCTCCGGAGAATCCGGATAAGTGTCCCGAAGTGTGTGCTGAATCCTTTGATCCCCGGCGTGGGTACATAGTGCAGTCTCCTGTGGCTACGGGGTGCCAAAGGAGTCGCAAGGATAAGCATACACAAGCAGCAGTGCGCGGCGGGGCAGTTGCAGAGGGGCTTAGTGGCTCCAGTGAGGCTCGGGGAGCAGAGGGGTGGTCCTGAGTGTAAGCTTGGTGGTGGAGAGATGGCTCGAGCAGCTCGGGGGGGAGAGGTGAACCGGAGAAAATAGAGACACAGCAGCGGCACGTCGGCAGTGCAGTTGCAGAGGGGCTCAGGTGGCGCAGTAAGGCTTAGGGGTCCCATTCTTCACCAGTGAGCTCCGGAGAATCCGGATGAGTGTCCCGAAGTGTGTGCTGAATTCTTTGATCCCTGGTGAGGGTACATAGTGCAGCCGATCCTTTCTGGTTATGTGATGCCAAAGGAATCGGTCCAAGGATAAGCACACACACATGACACAATCGGAGAGTGTGATGTGTGCCACAAGGAAAATGGAATGCTGGACATGTCAAAGTGGAGGATGGTGATTGCTGTGCGGGCGCAGTTGCGTCCACACTCCTCGCTGCCTGGGGCGTTTCCATGGATGAGGACTGTGCCGACGCCAGCCATCGGGCCCAGAGAAGTGCTTTCTTGATTCTTGGCGCCGCCGGGTTCGGAGCCGCGGATTTTCCGTTTCAGTCGCAGCTCCGCGCGATTGTGGGCGCACTCTACGAAGGGTCGCCAAAGCTGGAGGCTGCATACAGCAATATGGTGTTCTGCCTGACCAGTGGAAACGTCATGTCCTTCCTGTATGGCCGTTCCCTGCACCCCACCACGCAGGTTTGCCACACGTCACCCTGCTGCATCATCCAGCTGTTGCGCCACCCTCCGGCACCATTCAGCCAGCACACCACCTTCTGCATCATCCAACCATCCGCTTCATCTCACTGGACCATCCTGGCCGCAGTCTGTACTTCTGTGCCATCCGAGATGTACCTTTCGTAGCCACACATTGCCCCAACACCCAAACATTGTTCCCCTTCTTAACTTATCCACTCCACATCACCGTTCCACATCTGACCCACATAGGACCCACCAATCATCTTGACTAATGCAACAGCTTCGTTTATAGTTGGCTGGCCGCAATGTCACACGGTGCAGGCGGGGATCGTCATTGGTATAACGGTCTGTGCTATGGTCACCTTTCTATGCTTGCCCTTCGACATCACATGGAAGGGTAGCATAGCGCGGGACGCAGATGAAGTGAAAGAGGAGAAAGAGAAGAGCACACCTCCTGATCATCATACGCAGATCCATCATGCCATGGATATGCCGTCCTCAAACAATGCTCAGTTGTAGTAAATAGCAATAATACTGCCGCAGAACTGGAGGTCTGACATCGAATTCAACTGCAATTTCTGTTTGTGGATGCTTGAGACCCATTCTCGCATCTTCAGTTGGCATGTTCGATTCTAACGTTATCTTGGATGCACCACCTTTGCACGGAATATGGTTACGCCATGCAGGATATCACACGCTGTATAGTGCAGTAGTGTGTTGTGCAATAGGTGAATGGGGTAGCACAAACATCTTTTGTATTGCACTGAGATCCCTGTTCTCAAATTATAATCTTTGCTCTTCTCAATCTACCTCCTGCTTGCAGCCTGCGGATCTGGAAATAGGCTGAAATCGTTGAATATGACCTTTACTCTTTCATGGCATACCCGGCATCTTATTACGGAGCACCATATCAGGATGCCACTGTGTTACGTGGTGCCCAGTGCCACGCTACAGCATGCCCTGTGTTTATCGATGTCTAATTTAGCAGACGAAGTCAGCATGAGGCACTGCGATTTGACGGTTTCGTGCACTGAACACTGTATCATTTTGCGAGAAAGCTGCTTACTATATCCCGAATCAATGAAACTGCGCGCCCAACTCTTTTGTTTATCGAGTCATTGCATTTACTTTATCAAAATGCTAAGCGGCCAGAGGCATACGTACCGGATATGATCATCACATCATTGTAGTAATCATCCTCACCTCTGCTCATTATAAAGATTCTTGTGCGCATGCGTAGTTGTATTTCTCATTGCTGCAAAGTGCACTTATAAGCATATCGATTCTGTGCTAGGGCAATGCCACGGAGTTGTGACAGAAGGCAGTGGACAATTCAGTACTCAGTATAGTTTTATGACTGGAGTAGTGTATAGCACTCATCAGCACGCAGCATGTTTGTCAGGGTTTATCATCCTGCTAGAGCGCATATGCAAAGGAACACGTCGTCCGGCTGTTCAGATGAGCTGGTTTACACACGACTTCCCAGGTGAGGCGATTAGGAACAAGCTAAGATTCGGCAGCATAGCGTTGCCACATGTTGATGCGATCGTAGGTTACCCTTTTTATAAAACCTTTGGTGATGGATCTGATGCGGCGCAGGACAGCATACAGGAAAGTACGCACCTTGTACCTTATGATCCCAGTAGTAGTCATCTGAGAAGCGGGCGATGCTGCGGTTTTATAGTTGAACGGAAGCCCAGTTGAACACTGTTTTTCACGTATTGGGAATTGATTTAGAATACACGGAAGTGGCAGCCGGTGAAATATCAAAAGAGACACGTGCCATAGGCAGTGGCACTGCCTTCAATGACATTCTGAGGACATCAGCAGTGATGATGTGTGACAGGTGCTATTATTTTACCCAACCACGCATTCGCATGACTCCCCTGCAAAACGTGGCGATGTGTGCTCGAACAGTATCACATCACATAATAATAAATGGTAAATGCACCGAATGGTAAAATGATGACAGTGTGCAGCGTATTGAGTAGGAGTACAATACACCGCAATGTAGAGTTGTGACAGCTCAGGTGCATGGTGTGGGCTGCTGATTATTGCGGAATAAGCACTGCGGCATATGCAGCCCGAACATGAGAGGGAATGGGGGACGCATCTATCAACCCGAAAAGAAACCAATTGGCGGACCTTGCAACAAGAGAGGTATTCACTGAAAAGGAATGGCTGAGCGGTGAACCGCTGGAAGAAGCCACGAGGCTGAACTACATTACCACCATGACAAGTGTAGACATGAACGACTTACGTAAATGAATTGCCGAGGATAATGCAGTATATTTCAAAAGACAGGTCAAGACGACGCTGGGAAAATACGGAATCACACAGATGGCAACAGGCGACGGCGCATATTGGAGGCTGGAAGAATACATTGGAGGGGGCACGCGCAAGAGTTGCTCGGACGCATTCGTTAACGGTTTTAGGGGCTCGGTATGAATGTACCGTTTTCATCGTGACTACAAGACCTATGCGCTCGAGTGACAAGGCCTCTACGAAATTACTGGCAGGAACACCAAGAAACACGTACCAGCACTGACCGGGGGTCACGCAATTACGACTGTGCACGTGGCATCAAAATATATTAAAATCTTTTGCTCTATACGTGTCACTTGCGATAGTGATATATGTACACTTCGTGCACTTGTAACATGCTATACCTTTGGAGAGATGGTGATCATTACCTACTATCATTGATTGCTGACGTGGTAATCTAAGCAAAAATGTGTACTTCGTATATCACACAATAATACCTTCTTTCTTTTCTAAATTGCAGGCCGCGGGGACTCCCCCAACCAAATGCCCAATGAACTAGGTTAGCACAACGATCAGTGCATTCTACACCCTTTCTAATGGTTCGGTGGATTGCCATAGATGCTACACCACAACGTCGCATGCCACCAAAAAAACATCGATCACAAAAAAAATGAGGAAAGGCAGTCGTTGGAGCAATAGGTTCGTGATTCTCATTGGATGACCTTCATCGTAATGGCGTGCGCATACCGACAGACCCACCAACTGCGCTCAGTGGCGCCTTAATGTGGATTTCCAGCGCGCTGGCTCATGCGGGAACCCTGCAACAGCCACTCACGGGTCAGTCACAACTGAGGCATGCCTCTTGTAGCATCGACGGGAAGCCTATCGGCAAAGGGCTCTCGACCACTCAGGAGGAAATGCGGATGCCTGCGCCATCAGCATCAGATTCGGAAAAATCCAAGTTCCACGACATTAAAAAAAATCCTGCTCAGCGCTCTATATATGGTTGCGGCGTTCACAGTGGAATGCCTGCATGCACCAGCATGGACAGATGAAATGCTGAAACACGCGCATCAAGTGAGCATTGGATTGTGCCCACGCCCTCGTGAATGGGAAGGCACACAAAGATCCACCGGAGGGGGAACGCAAGGGTGAGCGAGCTTCCATTGATGGAGAGCTTCACTCTTTCGAAGGGCGAAATGAGCGCGCGAATGCAGTCCTATTTCGTGATTGAAACACTTGAGAAAGCGAAGGAGCACTCAACGCTCTCAAGCTCTTTCGAGAAGCGCTCTCCATAGTACTCAAGTGTTTCACTCACGAAATAGGACTGCATTCGCGCGCTCATTTCGCCCTTCGAAAGAGTGAAGCTCTCCATAAATGGAAGCTCGCCCACCCTTGCGTTCCACCTCCGGTGGATCTTTGTGTACCTTCCCGTTCACAGCCCACGCCCTCGTTCCCTGCCTTCCTCTCCGCGATGCGCTAAGAAGTAGGCTGACGCCAATCTTAGAATTCACTTGACCATGACGCGATGGCAGCGTGCATCACAGCAGCGCCGTATGATCCTCCATTATGGACAATCGAAAGAAGAACATTGATGCACGCTGCTGTCGCAGTCGCCGCGCGGGCTGAGGAGGGAGTACCTGGAAGCCGCCGCCCATGGTCTCTTTGCGTTGATAGAGCCGAGCAGAGCGTATGCGAGGCGATTCACTAGCGCGCCCCCCATCACCCTCGACCTGATGCATCCAGCGCTACCACCCCCTGTGTCACCATCCCCGTAATGGTATACCATTCGCTGAGACAAACGGTATGCTTCAAGAGGGTCATTTGAAAGCCACTTGCCACGTGGACTAAGCGAAACATCGAGGCATCCAGTAGTGCACTCGAACTATGACGTACATATGCACAACTGACGCGTGACACATACGCGTGCCGCTTCTGGCGTGAATGGGGTGTACAAGGCCGCAATTTCGATTTATGGAAGCAATTCACAGGTGGTCGATCAGGCTAGGATATGCATCTATATATTGTATTGCACTAGGAAAACCACGTCATGGTCATCCTTCTCCCTCGGGCAGGGGCAGCTCATGGTCATCCTTCTCCCTCGGGCAGGGGCAGCTCATGGTCATCCTTCTCCCTCGGGCAGGGGCAGCGGCGCCTGGCGAAGAGATGCTGCACCCTCGGAGTCGTGCTTCTCGTCATTTGCCGGACATGGTCGTCATCATCTTCGGACGGCACAGGCGTCCATGCGGCTGGCGTTTGGCGGCCACTCGAGGAGTTGCTGTATGCGCTATCACTCGGAGTGGCCGCCTTGCCCACTCCCGCCCTCGGGCTCTGCGCGGACGAGCCGCCCCCCCGGATCCCTCCCTCCCCACGGGCAGACAGAGGGGAAGGCGGAATGTGGCGCGGCTTGTTCGGCAGGCGCGCTGACATGGTACCCTCCCTGCACCCCATCGCCCCGCTCGCGTACCCGGTGAGCAACCCTTCTGTTCCAGAGCTATGCAAGCTTGTATGTCCAAAGGACTTTTACTCTCCTTCTGCCTCCCTCTTCTGCACCAGTAGAGCAGCAACAAGTGCTTACACCCGGCATTAGTGCCACCCCTGCTCATCCGGACACAAAATATGCCGTCGTATGCGTTAGCAGTGCACGAGGCGCCAGAACACGAGGCGCCAGTGCTTCCGAGCCGCGGCCATGCGAGCTCCAGGTAAAGCTAGGCGATCATCGAGACGGGGGGCTTTGGCTGGCTGCGGACCCAAGAGCATCTGGGCTATCTCTGGATACGGCAGCGATGTCAATTCTGGGAGGTGTCGGCCTGTGCTCCGTGCCCACGTGGCTGTGTCCCGACGGCAACGACTGAGAGCCGTCTGCCGCCACTCGCCCCGTCGCTATGCCTGTTGCACACCACTCCCGCCCACCGGCATTTGCCGCTGGTGCCCAATGTCAGGGGCGCGAAAGGGTGCAGGTCCTTCCACGGGGGCGTCTCCATGGCGGATGACGCCTACATTTCGTAACTTCAGGATGCGAGCGTGCGCGCCGCTGGAGGCATGCCAATGGATGTCAGGCGGCGGCGCGCTGCTGATGCCGGAAGGGATCTGTCTGCTGAGAGATGGGGGGAGCCCGCGCCCGCAGAGGGGGCCGGGAGAGTCAGGTTGAAGACGCGCAGTGGAGCGCGGGTCAAGGGACCAGACCGTGCACTCCTCCTCGGCCAGGAGGCGAGGCCGCCGAGTGTCCCGAGGCGGGTCGCTGAGCAGCGGCAGGCAACTCCAAATACCGCACCGGGTCGTCCATCTGTTTCTGCTTGGCCTGCGCCACGTGTCCCTCCCCAGCTTCACCAACTCACCACCAAGCTGGAGGGCTTGTTCGCTCCTGCATCTCACGAGCGAAGCTCACATCACAACCGCGCATCAAGCTACGCCCCAAGCCGTGAATCGGCAAGGTCCACCCCACGCTCCCGGCTACGGAGTTGAACACCGCGAGTGCACACCGCGAGCAGTGGCTGCACCAGGTCCGCCTCTTGGTCCGGCGAAGCGTCCGCATCAGCGGCCAGCGCAGCGCCCCTGCACGGAACCCATCCGGCACCCAGACCAGCAATCAATGCATCCACATCAGCGGCCAGCGCGCGGCACCCATCTGGCTCGCCGCCGAGCTCTATGGCAGCGTCTCCTGCCACTTTGTCCCGCTTCAGGAGTGTGCAAGCGACGCGATCTGTGCTGCAGAGGCACCCGGATAGATACACGTTGCAACATCTCAGGTGCCGAGAAGTGATGCCAGCTACACGCCATGCAGCAACACGAGCTTGAGCAGGGCCAGTGGGGTGAGGTTGGATGCAGGCGAGGCCGCCAACCTCGTCCTGTGCGGACTGCCATTGCTCTTTCTACTGCTGTTTGGCGGACTGTTGTTCGGCCTGCTTGTCCTCCCCTCTACCCGCATGGGCCTGGTCGTCGTCGTTGTGCCGGTCTCCCACGTGCCAATCCCATCTACCCCGACATGGAATCCCCCCCCATGGTACCGCCCCGAGTTTGGCCGCACGGCGACTTGGAGGCTAGGCTCTGTGCCTTCCACCACGTCCCGGAACATGCTCTCCGCCGCTTGCTGGAGCAGATCTTGCCTCAGCTCGACATTGTTGTGCACCGTGACAGGGCTCCCGATGGTGGTCAACCATTCGTGCCTGTCAGAGGGGGGCCTGTTCATGTCCCTCGTGCGTGGCGAGTACTGCGCGTGAAGCGGCAGCTCATTTCGGGAAGGTGAGCGGCGCCTCGGCGAGGGTGAGCGGCCACGCGCCTGCACCCCCAGGACCCGCCAGGGGAGGGGGGGCTTAACCACGTGGAATCTGCGAGGCCTTCTGGCTGCCGCTACCGCAGGATGTGCGATGTGAAAACTGGGTTCTTGGATATTACATTGCATTGTATGACATGCAGTCATAGCGCATATCTGAGGCTGAAGGAAGCCGCTCGTACGACGTGCTGCAGAGCAGGACTTGCATCTTGATGAGTGGCACGCAAACGCATCAAGGGGGTGGCTGCGCTGCGGACGATGAGAAACGATGACCACGGCTCAAGGGAGTGCACACATGCACACACGCGCGCTTGAAACATACCATCACATTGGAATCGAGGCTAAATTGTGCATTCCGGCAAGCTCACTTCCAATGCACCTCCTGAGCTGCTCTGCGCTCTTGTTCAAAACTCAAGCGCAGCGGTTTGGATCTACTTTTGAAAACGATGTCGCGACGGGCAATCCATAACGGGCAATCCATAACGGGCAATCCATAACTGGCTTTTGGGGTTCGCCACCACAGGACCCCCCCTAGACACACGGGGCTGCAGAGGGGCGCCACCACAGGGCGGACGCCTCCTCGCAGGGATCGCAGCAGGGGGAGGGGCAGGGCCACCTGCTGAGGGGAGGGCTTGCGGGAACGGCAGCCGCTATGGTAGGCATGGGCACGGATGGCGCCCTTAGTGTCAGCCACAATCTCTACAAGAGCAGGCGCCATGATCACGGCGGCGCCCTTCTTCGTGGCTAGGAGGCGGCCTCGAGGTGGTGCATAGCCCTGCTTTGCCACGGGGGCCCTCACCCCACTGCAGCCTGAGGGGGATATGTGGCTCCGAGTGCCTCTCCGGCCTCCTGGCCATCCGTGACAATGAGGCAGGGATAGATCCGTGCCATCCGTGACGATGAGGCAGGGAGTGGTCCGTGCCATCCGTGACAATGAGGCAGGGAGAGATCCGCACCATCTGTGCCAATGAGGCAGGGAGTGGTCTGTGCCATCCGTGACAATAAGGCAGGGAGTGGTCCGTGCCATCCGTGGCAATGGTCCGTGCCATCCGTGGAGGCAGGTGGTCCGTGCCATCCGTGACAATGAGGCAGGGAGTGGTCCGTGCCATCCGTGCAATGAGGCAGGGAGTGGTCCGTGCCAATGAGGCAGGGAGTGGTCCGTGCCATCCGTGCCAATGAGGCAGGGAGTGGTCCGTGCCATCCGTGACAATGAGGCGCGGAGTGCTCTGAGCCGCGCCCAGTGCGTGGGTCTCGAAGCACCTTGGTCTGGTAGGGGACAGGTTGAGACACGGGCTGCTCTTGCCGAGGATCAGGCGCTGGGTCATCCTGCAATCTCGCGGACACAGCCCCACTCTTCAGGCACGGGTCTCGCGCCCCTTCCAGGAGCTGCGCCGCGCCGCCTGGGTGGACCCGAGGCCTGCGCTCACTTCCCTAGGCGCGGCCACGGGCTCAATCTCGGGCGCGAGCATGCGTCCGCGCTTGGATCCGGCTCTGCGGCTGAAAGGGCTGACCGGCAAAGGTTCAACGCTGCCAATCATCAAGTTGATGTGCTCGCGGGTGATTTCGTCGAGGGCGGCGTCCAGGTCCGGCTGCCCGCTCTTCTGCGGGGAGCGCAGCCTCGCCAGCATCTCGCGAAACTTCTTCGCGAAATCCGCGCGCGACCTCTTCAACTGATCTACCTGCCACACAAGAAGAAGATGGCCGGCCCACATGCTCGCATATCCTCAGCCCCATACCCTGCCCACGTGGCAGGCAACACCATGAAGCACGCAACCGACGTGGCTACAAGCCGGCTCCGTGACCTCTCGGGAGACGGTGGGCCCCCGACATTGGAAGTCACCGGGAGCATAGGGTGCGGCATCGAGAGGGGCGAGGCGAGAAACGCCCCCCCCGGATGGAACCCTTCATCCCCACTCTCGCCCCACGGAACCCTCCATCCCCATACTCGCCCCACGGAACCCTCCATCCCCACTCGCCCCCCACGGGAACCCTCCATCCCCACTCTCGCCCACGGAACCCTCCATCCCCACTCTCGCCCCACGGAACCCTCCATCCCCACTCTCGCCCCACGGAACCCTCCATCCCCATTCTCGCCCCCCACGGAACCCTCCATCCCCACTCGCCCCCCACGGAACCCTTCATCCCCACTCTCGCCCCACGGAACACTCCATCCCCACTCTCGCCCCACGGAACACTCCATCCCCACTCTCGCCCCTCAACCCAGCTCTGATCCAAACAGCAGTTGCGCGGGGAGCGGTGAGCCGGGGGCAGAGGGTGCGGGGGTACCATTCTGTGCTTGAGCTTGATCCTCGTCCATTTCTCCTGTTCCTGCATTTCTTCCAGCATATTTTTGCGCTCTACCCGCCACTTCACGTACATTTGCACGTAGTAGTGCAGTTGTTGTAGCAGGAACTGCGCCATTCCACCCCCACCCCCCCCATTATCCAACCGCCATTCGTACCCACTGCGGCTTCGCCACGTGGTTGGCGAATGCGCAGCTAGGAAAGAGGCCGAGGCTACGCCCATTCGACACGCCAAGTCAGCGCATGCCCCGGACCCGGAGATGGCGTGCTCCTGACATCCCAGCTGGCTGCTGGCTGCTGGCCTAATGCTGGCTGCTGGCGTAATGCTGGCTGCTGGCCTAACGCTGGCGCACCTGCACTTCTGCCTCCACATGTTCATGTGCTGTGTGCAGCATATCCGCCCTTGCTCGTCGAAGCCTGGCAAGGCACAGAAAGCACCCCCTCCCCCTCCCCCCCACCCCCATGCGTATCCAGCTTACATCCCCCTCTTGGCGGGCCGTGTAGCACCAGGAGGGAACGTGACTTCCCACTGCGAAGCGCTTGAGCAGATGCTGAGTGCACGCGCCCCCGCCCGTGTGCCCCGCCCCGCCTCGCCCGTCCCTCGCGGCACCCGCAGACGACGCGCTTCCGGAGTCAGAGGCGCAGGTTTCCAAGGCTGAGAGGACAAGCCTAATCCGCTCATGCTTCCCCGGGCGCTGCTGACAGGGCGCATGGGAGGATCTGGATGGAGTCATGGATCCGCAGCGCCAGACCTGACCTCGAGTGCGAGGCCTCTGCGACCTCCTTGCCGGCCCACTCCGGGGGCTGGGATGAGATATTTGGAGTGATACTCCGCAGCACCCCACCATAGTCTACAGGAACTGTGAAAGATACGTGGACACCGGCTACGGCTGGATCGTCCATAAGCACACAGCCTGGCCTTCAACGGCGTGATGCGAGAGCGCTAATGCCGAACGCTCGCAGAAAACATTGGACCAGAGGCGCTCCAAAGCCTGCGAGGAACGTGGATTGCTGGGCTGCGCGCTGGCAATCGAGGGCATGGCTGAGACTCTAGGCTCCGAGATTCAGGGCATCTGACCTCTGGCACGGGCCTCGGGGCTTCGGCCCCTGAATTCACTGGCATCCGCTATAGGCTCAAGCGTTCTGTCTCAGACTGCGAACTTGCAAATTCCCAGGACTTACAGAAAACAACGAAACGGGCAGACCACCGGCCAGTCAGAACGCCGGGGGTCGAAGGAATCACTGCTGCGTGAGGTGGTGCAGCGGTGCGCCTGTGGCGGGGCAGACGCGGCGCGCCGGGCGTGCGTGCATACCTTTGGATTCAAACCTAAGCGCCGCCACGTTGAGCTTCTGAGTCCAGGCAGCAATGTCGCCCAGGGCCTGCTCCAGTCATATCGCCCCCCCACAGTCAGGCAGCAATGTCGCCCAGGGCCTGCTCCAGTCATATCGCCCCCGCAGTCAGGCAGTAATGTCACCCAGGGCCTGCTCCAGTCATATACGCCCCCGCAGTCAGGCAGCAATGCCACCCAGGGCCTGCTCCAGTCATATCGCCCCCGCAGTCCAGGCAGCAATGTCACCCAGGGCCTGCTCCAGTCCATATCGCCCCCGCAGTCAGGCAGCACAATGTCACCCAGGGCCTGCTCCAGTCATATCGCCCCGCAGTCAGGCAGCAATGTCGCCCAGGGCCTGCTCCAGTCATATCGCCCGCAGTCAGGCAGTAATGTCGCCCAGGGCCTGCTCCAGTCATATCGCCCGCAGTCCAGGCAGCAACGTCACCCAGGGCCTGCTCCAGTCATATCGCCCCGCAGTCAGGCAGCAACGTCACCCAGGGCCTGCTCCAGTCATATCGCCCCCACAGTCAGGCAGCAATGTCACCCAGGGCCTGCTCCAGTCATATCGCCCCCGCAGTCAGGCAGCAATGTCGCTCCAGGGCCTGCTCACGCCCGCAGTCAGGCAGCAACGTCACCCAGGGCCTGCTCCAGTCATATCGCCCCCGCAGTCAGGCAGTAATGTCGCCCAGGGCCTGCTCCAGTCATATCGCCCCGCAGTCAGGCAGCAATGTCGCCCAGGGCCTCATATCGCCCCAGTCAGGCAGCACAACACCAGGGCCTGCTCCAGTCATATCGCCCCCGCAGTCAGGCAGCAATGTCACCCAGGGCCTGCTCCAGTCATATCGCCCCCCCGCAGTGCCCGCCGTTCGGACACGTGGCATCAGCACGCATCGAGGTGCTCCCAAGACTCTCATGCGACATGAACTCGCGAGCGGCGTCAATGCAGCATCCTCTTCAAGACATGCTGCGCTTATGTGGCGGCAGCTGACGGAATGGTCTGTGTTGAGTCGACACTCAGCCCTAGTCCAGCAGCAGGGAGCATGTGAGCCCACGTGAATCAGGCACTGCGGCAACCGCGTATAGGTGTGGGAAGGGCTCTAGATGTAGTCCTAGGACCGCTTGAAGGCAAGGACACAAGGGCTAGTCCACCCGGTCGCCCCACGCAGTCGAGGTGGTACAACAGTGCGTGACACACCCCTAGCTTCCCAGGGCGAGGCAGACGGAGCAGCCAGCAAGATTCTCTTGGAGACGGGCATATGCTTCCCCTTCGTGATCCCCACCGCACCTTTTGGATCGGACGCTTGTCGAAGGTGGTCAGCATCGCCGCCACCTGCCGCAGACCGTTGTGCATCATCTTCAGCACGGGCAAGTCCATAAGGATGCGCGAGCTCCACAGCTCGTGGGCTGCTTTCTCCACCCTCCCCGACATCACCTGCCGCCCCGATCCAGCCCCCCCCCAGCGCATGCCATCGCCACACCGCTCGACATGGCGCAACCGCACATTGCGTAGGCTTGCAGGAACGTGCGGACAGGCACAGCTGCAGCTGCTGCGACCCAGCAAGTCCGCGCATGCCTGCTTGTCATAGGTCAGAGACATTTGCAGATCCCATCATGACGGCAGGACCCGCTGCCGCTCGCCATAAAGGTGCGGGGGCCCTGCGGCGTGCTTCAGGTGGGGCGCGCGTGACGGCGCAGCGATGCCTGTCCCTCGAGGGAGGCGATGCGCCGTGATCAGAACCGTCACCGGGCTCGAGCTCCGAACCAGACTGGGGAGGTGAAGCAGAGCGACAAGGGCGTCACCTGGGCGGCCCACTCTTTGAACACCCTCTTCTGAAAATTCAGGGTACTGCGCCGCCGCCCGAGCGCCTCCTTGAACATCTGCACCACATGTCGCATCCACCCTCTCCGCATGCCCTTAGCACAGACCTCCCGCCGCCCAGTCAGCGTGTGCGCGCCTCTGATCTCGGAAAACCCTCTGTGGGGGTCCACGCGAGTATGCTACTTGGCGAGTGGATTTCACGGGCCGCGAGGCGCATGAGCTCCGCACTGGTCAGAGGGGCCGGGAGCGGGAGCCGGGAGACGGCACTTGCCAAGATCTGCTTCTGCGCCAGTTTCCTTTTGACGGCGTCCCTCCACGCAACCACGGTCTTCCGCGTGACCGAGGTGTGCCGGCCCCAGTACTTCCTCAGATGGTTCAGCCTCCGACCTCGCTGCAGGAGCTCGTACCAAGCGACCAGCGCTTGCCGCTCCACTCGCCAGCTGGCGCGCTGCATCATGTGCAACGCCCGCGTTAACTGCGCGCACACTCGAGC
This sequence comes from Cymbomonas tetramitiformis, assembly GCA_001247695.2. Lineage (NCBI taxonomy): Eukaryota > Viridiplantae > Chlorophyta > Pyramimonadophyceae > Pyramimonadales > Pyramimonadaceae > Cymbomonas > Cymbomonas tetramitiformis. Next base: position 38,859 of record LGRX02033727.1, on the reverse strand, counting down.
GCCGCACCAGCCGAGCGTCAGCACCCCTGCTGCTCAACCACCCCTCGACCTGCCGGCCACGGCGACCTGACCGTCGCAGGGAGCTTTTTGCCGCACCTATCGGGACCCTTCGCGCATGCACAATTATAAATGTTAGCTTTCTCCAGCACAATATTGGGTCCACCCTCCGCCGACTGCCGCCGGCTGCGTTCGAAACTGATAAGCAGCTCGAAGCGGTCCTGAATGGAGCCGGGCAGCCTCGGTGGCAGGCAGCTCCCGAAGACGCTACAAGCGGCGCGCTACAAGCGGCATGCTACAAGCGGCGCGCTACAAGCGGCACACTACAAGCGGCGCGCTACAAGCGGCATGCTCCCCCCCATCTGCATCGCTGTCCGTCAAGTCTGGCGCTGGCAAGCACGCGGGCCGTGCAGCACGCTCGGCAGCAGCCCGCGAGGATCACAGCTCCGGAGGAGCCCGCAGGGGTACTCCCTCCGCGGCGTCACCGCAACTTAAGAATCCGCAGCACCCTTCCAGTATAATGATAAGGCGGAGCGATCAGAGCATGACTCTGTCACTAGAAGACCAATTGGCAACTGTGCTAGGGCTGGAGGCGGCTCAGATGCCCTCCCCGTCTCACCCCGAACTCCTCCCCTTCCTCTTTACCTTGTGCGTCTCCCGTATCGCCTCGTCTGCTTGCTTCTCTTTCAACGAATCATGCCATTCCTGCCACCCTCACCCCCTCCCCCCTCTCGGGAAAGCCACACCACTTCAATCTCCTTGCCTCCCTATCCTATAAGCGCCCTCGCCAGCCATTGCTTCCATGCATGACCCCTCTGTTGCATATCTGCTCAGATTCAGAATCACTTGGGCCGTGCTGCATGCCCCGCAACCAAGTCACTTACCGCGGCGACAGTGCGCGGGAGCGATGCCCGACACCGTCCGATCTAGAGGGGAAGCCTCATCCACGTCTGGTGCACACTCAAGGAGCTTGCAGTGAGCACGTGAAAAAATGTGAAAAATAACGTTGTACAGCCCTTTCGGCTTCAGTCACTGGCGGCTCATCGCTTCGATGCCGCTGCATCAACACCCGCGTTCGACGAGAAGGGCAGCGAATCAGCTGACAGGGAGAGGGAAGGAGGTTTAGTCCCAGCAGTTACATAGAAGCATCTCTTCCTACACTTGAGCAGTCTTTCCTGCGCCATTACTCTGGCCATATGGTGCCTGCTCTTCTTCGCCTGATGCCGCAACAACGCAGTCCACCGCCCGTCCCCCGGCAGACTATCTGAGCAGACTTCCATCCGGCTGGAAGGCCCAAAACCCTAAAACCTGCGATTGAAACCTGACCCTACCCGTGGCAATAGCCAGATTCCGCTGCACCGCCAAGCACCGCAATCTGGTAGGTTGCTGCAGCACTCCGACATCCGCAGCCTCGTGAGGGAGACACTTGCGCCAGGTCAGCCGGACGTGAAGAGGGTCTTTGCGCTGCCGCCAGCTCAGACGGTGGCGAGGAGGGTCTTTGCGCTGCCGCCAGCTCAGACGGTGGCGAGGAGGGTCTCGAATCGTGAAATATGCACTCGCAGAGGTGGGGGCACGGCCAGAGGGATGCCAGTGGAGGCCGCGCGAGGCAGACATCAACTAAGCAGTTCCCGAGCCTGCCGCCGGGCTTGGCAAATCTCGGTGCACCGGGCCGCACCTCAAGCACCTCAAACCAAGCTTCAAGCACATTCCTCAGCTCGATATCCCGCCATCTAATCGCCACCTGAGGCGTCCAGAAACCAAGCGCATCACACTTCGAATCGCCATCTAACGGGCGCGGCACTGGCGATGCAACAGTGCACACGATGCCGGCGTGCATGTGACAGCCGCCAATATGGCAGTGCACTTTACTCTCAGCTGGCAGTGCGTGCGACAGCCGCCAGTATGGCAGTGCACTTTAATCTCAGCTGGCAGTGCGTGTGACAGCCGCCAGTGTGGCAGTGCACTTTAATCTCAGCTGGCAGTGCATGTGGCAGTGCGCAGCAAGCCTAGATATCTCATCCTGAATGTGCGCTGAATGTGCGCACATGATCTGAATGTGCGCAGCCCCTCAAAGGCTCTACTGCAGGCGAAATGCAGAGCACGTCGGGGAGGGTCAGCCAGTGACTTACTGCAGGCCAAATGAGCACGCTGGGGGGAGGGGTCAGTCAGTGACTCTACTGCAGGCGAAAATGCAGAGCACGTCGGGGGAGGGGTCGCCAATGACTCTACAGCAGGCGAAATGCAGAGCACGTCGGGGAGGGGTAGGCAGTGACTCTACTGCAGGCGAATTGGGCGGAGCACGCCGGGAGGGGTCGGCAGTGACTCTACTCGCAGGCGAAATGCAGAGCACGTCGGGGAGTGGGTCGTCAGTGATCTACTGCAGGCGAAAATGCGGAGCATGGGAGGGGGTCGTCAAGACTCTCAGTGAAGCAATGCAGAGCACTCCAAGCTGGGGAGGGGTCGTCAGTGGCTCTCCTGCAGGCGAAATGCGGAGCACGTCGGGGAGGGGTCGTCCGTGACTGGGAGAGGCGGACCTTCTCGAGCTTGGGTGCAGCGTACATGAGCTTGCGCATGTGCTTGTATGTTAAGTGCTGCCCCCAACAGCATCACATGCGGGGCATCAGCAGTGGCCTCCCCGAGTAGGCGATCGGGCGAAGGGCGCCCGCCGCAGAAATGCAGGCCGGGTAGCGACAAACGAGGATGCAGATTGTACTAGCAAGCGACACCGCTACACACATCTATAGCACCCAAACAGCACGAACCCCCCCCCCGCCGCCGGAGAGTACCAAAGAATGATTGAGAGGTACAAGCCGCAGTACACCCAAAGGCAGGCGCTGGTGCGCTGCGTGGTGAAGCGCACAGTGGCAGCCGCCCAGAGCGCTGCCGCGCCTGCCTGCCGCAGAGTCAGAGAAGGATCAACACAGAAAGCCGCTCTCCCCCAACAGCTTGCCACGTAACACATACACAAGCCCGCGCTGTGGACGTCAAACATCGAGACGCGCGTGCTCTCTCCCGTAAGATTCACATATCTGCCTGGCTCCCTGGGACCCTGAACACCCCCTCCGCCCCTCCACCCCCTCCACCCCGGGGCCAGAAGCCCACGCATGCACACGTAGCAAATTGGGGCCCCTAATGATCAACGACAGCCCCCCAACTACCATTAAAGGGTGCTGACAGTGGAGAGCTGCGGGGGCGTGGGGTGGCAGATACAGGCGCTCGTGCGCGGCATCATATCCATCCCTGCAACTCCCATCGAGGCAAACGGTACGTGTGTGCACCAAAAGCGCGACATCATATCCATCCCTGCAACTCCCATCGAGGCAAGCGGTACTTGCGTGCACCAAAAGCGCGGCATCATATCCATCCCTGCACTCCCATCGAGGCAAGCGGTACTTGTGGGTAAGGCACCAAAAGTGCATCATATCCATCCCTGCAACTCCCATCGAGGCAAGCGGTACTTAAAAATTCAAAAGCGGCATCAGATCCATCCCTGCAACTCCCATCGAGGCAAGCGGTACTTGTGTGCACCAAAACATCATCCATCCCTGCAACTCCCATCTAGGCAAGCGGTACTTGCGTGCACCAAAGCGGCATCATATCCATCCCTGCAACTCCCATCGAGGCAAGCGTACTTGCGTGCACCAGCGCGACATCATATCCATCCCTGCAACTCCTCCCATCGAGGCAGCGGTACTTGCGTGCACCAAAAGCGGCATCAGATCCATCCCCCTGCAACTCCCATCGAGGCAAGCGGCAGGCCTTCTGCGTGCACCAAAAGTGCGACATCATATCCATCCCTGCAACTCCCATCGAGGCAAGCAGCACTTCTGTGTGCACCAAAAGCGCGGTGACAGGAGTAAGCACCGCCCGCTTTCCTTCACAGTTTACAGCCGCATCACGGAGGTGGCGCGTCTTCCGCATCCACGACCTCGTCATTGAGCCGACACGCCCTTTCCACAGGCTGTGTGCCGCAGTCCACACTGAACGGCATGAGATCGGCCAACAAAAGCCAGCCCAACATCATCCCAGTGGATGTGAAAAGCAAATCAAGAGCAGGGCGGGGCCGTGACAAGATACCACAAACGCATACATATTCCCAACCCAAATGCAAAGCAGCATGGAAAGATGATACGATGTGACCGATCTTCGCCAAACAATAGTTGGTCTCTGGGTTACGGAGTGAGCGGACCCTGCTGGCATGCCCCCCAGTGGCTCCCGGTCGATGGATGGGACCCGTTGGTCCATGGTTATGTCATGAATGCAGTCACACCACACAGCATGGACACCCCATGTCAAAAAAAGAAAACATGCGGGCACCTAAGTGCTCCCCACAAAATTCAAGGGAAAACACAGAAGGTGTACATCACCACCTTCTAAGCCACACACACACTGAACGGCATGAGATCGGCCAACAAAAGCCAGCCCATCATCATCCCAGTGGATGTGAAAAGCAAATCAAGAGCAGGGCGGGGCCGTGACAAGATACCACAAACGAATACATATTCCCAACCCAAATGCAAAGCAGCATGGAAAGATGATACGATGTGACCGATCGTCGCCAAACAATTGTTGGTCTAAGGATAAGCATACACTGAACGGCATGAGATCGGCCAACAAAAGCCAGCCCACCATCATCCCAGTGGATGTGAGAAGCAAATCAGGAGCAGGGCGGGGCCGTGACAAGATACCACAAACTCATACATGTTCCCAACCCTGATGCAAAGCAGCATGGAAAGATGAACCGATGTGACCGATCATCGCCCAACAATTGTTGGTCTCTGGGTAACGGAGTAAGCGGACCCTGCTGGCATGCCCCCCAGTGGCTCCCGGTCGATGGATGGGACCTGTTGGTCCATGGTTATGTCATGAATGCAGTCCCACCACACAGCATGGACACCCCATGTCAAAAAGGAAACATGCGGGCACCTAAGTGCTCCCCACAAAATTCAAGGGAGAACACAGAAGTTGTACATCACCACCTTCTGCCTCTCCTCGCAGCACGACAGACGAATCTGCCGAGCTCTCCAAGAGGCAGTGCCCGCCAGAATGGCACCACAGGGATAACCGCCTCCCAAAACCCACTACCACCCGGCGGTCGTCCTCGTTCACAGCGATCCGTCAGTACTTCATATCAAGGTCAAAGAACGCAAGTCCCCCGGCATGTGTAATAACCATGAGCACTGTACACGGAGAGGGAGCTAGCGTCAGACGAATAAGTCAGACGAGTAAGCGGACACACACACACACACTGCACGGCATGAGATCGGCCAACAAAAGCCAGCCCACCATCATCCCAGTGGATGTGAGAAGCAACTCAAGAGCAGGGCGGGGCCGTGACAAGATACCACAAACACATACATATTCCCAACCCAAATGCAAAGCAGCATGGAAAGATGATACGATGTGACCGATCGTCGCCAAACAATTGTTGGTCTCTGGGTTACGGAGTAAGCGGACCCTGCTGGCATGCCCGATGGACACACACACACACGCATCCCTCTTGGGCCAATCACCTGCCAGCTCATGAAGGCCGTGCGCAGGCACGCATTTAACATTCTCTCCATGATTTCGTCCAGCTTTTCTCGTTTTTCGATCATCCATTCCCGATAGGACACGAAGGCATCGAGGCCAAATTGCAGCGCGCAGTTCGCCAGCGTGTTGACGACCCTACTCGCCATGTCACGCACCTATAGTTCGCCACCATATTGCTCCAACCCGCCTCCGATCCGCCCCCATCGCCCCTCCTCATTCTATCCCACCCGAAACACTCTAGTACCTGTTAGAGGGGTATCAGCCATTCCAGAGGGTCTGCTGGTCGGAGCTCTCTCCACTGCCAGCAGTACCCCAAAGCACTCCAAATTATTGGCACTATAACTTTGGTTATTCCAAGGTAGCCGAGTACACCCCTTTCCCCCCCCGCCGCCTGGGATTTTTTCTGTGCAGCAGATTCCGTAGCTTATCGGGAGAGCGACGACTTTGTCGTCGACGACGCTTCGGACGGGCCACCGTCCCCCCGTGTCAGTTTGCCTGATCTGAGTCACCAGGACTTTCAAACTGTCGCTTGCCTCGATCCGTGCCACGTGGCCCGATCGAGTTTCGGCTAACCGCCATGTGCATTGCGCAAGTGCTTAAAACAGGTTCACCAGATTAATGAACCACCTTTCTCACTTCGAGCCCACACGTGCCAAAAGCACGGCTCAGCTCTTTTTCTTTCCCGCCTTCCCTCCCGGGTCTTGTTGTGTGGCTCTGGGGTGAGCGTGGCGGGGTTTGGGTGAGACGAAACTACTTTGCCCCCAGGTCTTGGCTGAAGCCTAGCTGAAGCCTTGCTGGAGCCGAGCTGGAGCCGAGCTGGAGCCCGGCAGCTGCTTGGCAGCTGTGCAGAAGCTTCCTTGTGTCGCCACTGTAGAGAGCCACATTTCTGACACTTGGCTAGTTGTGAGATTGAGAGACAGACTCGAGAGCTGCCTTCTGACAGAGATACAGAGACATGGGATTCGGCCTAGTGGTGGAGGCAACGGGCGTCGGTCGTTGACCAGCCATTAATGTGCGGTACGAGCTCTATCGAAAGTGTATCAGGCACTCGACACGCCACACCTGAGCTACGCTTCAGAGCGCGCGAGAGGCGCGGCTGCCACGCAGCCCGCACGCAGGTGAAGCGCCCACAGGCATCAAATGCGAAGAGGGCTCATCACAATGCGATGCACTGCTCCTCGTCACATTGCGCAAAGCCTGCACGCATACCATGCATCGCTTCGAACCTGGGATGCGGCGGACCTGGACGTGGAGCTCCGTGGCACACAGCCAGGATTCAAAGGCGCGACTCTGCAGGTTCTTGTGCATGATTTTGTTGATGAACTTTGTCACTGTTTGCAAGCGGCTCAGATTGGCTATGTAATCCTGCGCCCCGCAATCACCCGAATCCACGCCTCTCCGCACTCGTCGCCAAATGCCGAACGCTCCAGCACCTTGCATAACGCAACTGGTGAATGCTGCGAGCCGAAGGGGGCCGGATTCCCCGGCAGCGTGATGCCGTAGCAGGGCCCACCTGCCACGAGTTCCAGGCTGTCACCATAATGGATTTGCGAAACCACTGGGTCGCCTTCTTCATCAGCCTAGCCTGCCTGCTCGCCCATCTCCCGGCAAATGCTTGTGAAATGACTGCGAGCCTGTCATCACCACGCGGCACGCACTGACGCTGCTCGAGCAAACAGCGCATGGGACCCGAGTGCCCTTGTTCCCGCGACTCCAATGTTCAATGCGATGGTGCTGGGGTTCTCTGATTCGGTTCGGGAGGGACACTGCGGCACAGGAGACCCTCGATCTCAATATTCCCACGCGCCCACAAACAAAGTGGCACAAGCTGGCGCGCGGCTGCTGAGCTTCGTGAGCAGCTGTGCACCGGCATGCGCCCTTCTCGAGGTTAAGGCTGGGCCGCCTGCGAAACAGAGAGGACGTCCGCGGAAGGGAGGCACTCCTTTACTAACGAAGGCGCGCTTCCAAGACGGCGATTCGCAATGGCAGCGGCAGAGGTGGGGGGGTGACATACTCTATAGTGAAGATTTCATCCTCAGTCCTTTCAGCATTCGCCGCTATCTCTCGCTCTAGGCGCTCGGCAACCAGGTCCTGGACACACACCCACCGTCACTCCCCTCAGCTCTCCGACGACAGCCCGCCCACCACTTCTTAGCTTCGGTGTGTTTGCTCAGGTGAGAGGCGAGTTGTTCGATGCGCTCCGTCCCCACCGAAGTCCGATATAAAGTGCGTGTCAAGCAGCATCAATGGGCTGCACTGCGAACCCGAGCCCGCTTCAAGGCCTCCTGGTGTCTCCAGGGCTGCACAGGGAAGGCGGCCGCCCCCTCCCTGAGATGCTCATCGTCCTCCTGCCACATATGCAAGGGCCCGCCGCTGACCCTGCCTGGGACGGACTTGCGGGAGCACATCACCCGCCTGGCAGAGATCCCCGCTTGCGCGTACACCCTTCCCTTCGCCATCCCAACCGAGCCATGGTTGCACAAGTCGGTCCGCAGACGCCCGTCGCGCGTGCGCCCTCTGAAGGCCCTTGAGGTGCGCCGTCTGTGCCTCCCAACGTCTGAATTCTGCGCGCCTCCACGCTCCGCCTCCGTGCACCCCCGAGATGCCACCCGGGCGCGGCCCGCGAGTCCTCCACCGGAGCCCGCTGCGCATGGGCACAGCTGAGTGGCGCCTGCGCTGTGCAGCCTCGCCTCCAGTGGCTCACCACACTCTCCGGGGGCGGCGGAGGGCTCTACAACCCCTCGTCCAACCCATTCATCGTGTCGCTTTCAATGCAATCAGTTGGCGGCCACCACCACTGCCGGACTAGAATCGAGGCTCGCGTCTCAAAGGCGATGCGGTGCGGACTGTCACGACCGGCGCATGCCAGATGCGCCCCCCAGGACGAATCGCCTCCGTGCGCCACCCGCTTCAGTTGTGGCCTCCCACTTCGGTCATGGCGTGCCTGGGACGTGATTGGGGGTGTGGCAAGACCGGCATGGGCACCCGACTTCCGCCCACTCGGACAATGTGGCGCGGCGCCGGAGAGTGCAGGACTGCGCGGACAGCGGTGTGGAAATGCCAGCCGGGTCTTTTGATCCAGGGCAGAAGCATCTAATACCGAGGGTCAAAATTAGGGGGCATCTAATAACGAGAGCAGGTCATCGGCGGGAGGGGGCCTAGGGAGCCCGCGCGAACCTGCATGACGTCAGCCCAGTACCAAAATACTCGTAGCAACTGCAGCCCCAGCATGCCCGTGCGCAGTTAGTGGCTCCTCTGCCTATCCGAGAGAAACCTGGGGCTAACACTGGCACGTCGCATTAACCTATCAACAGGCCTAGAGCTAACATTGCCTTATTGCGACGACCAATCAGCTTGCACGGAATGCATGACGAGTCAATCGAGCGGGGCACCTCCCTGTGCACAGCACACTGGGGTGCATGAGGAGGCCAGCGACCCAATCACACGTTACTCGTGTAATTAAGTAATACAGAGCAAGCAACAAGACGAGAGCAGACCACATAGTCGGAGAGGCATGAACACAGCGGGAAGGGGGGGGAGGGGGGAGCTTCTGAAGGCATGCACCCGGCGTTGATCGAGCTTTTTGAACATGACAATTGCTATATAACTTTCTTCCATTTCCATTTGCGTAAACCTCAGCCAAGCGGCGAAATAACAATGTGTGTGGAGCCGCATCCACACCCTGCGCGCTTTCTTCTTGTGGTTGTTGGCTTCTTGGAGAGTGCCCAGCCCCTGCACCAGTTAGGGTTTAAGGCTGCACCAGTTAGGGTTTAGGGCTGCACCAGTTAGGGTTTAAGGCTGCACCAGTCAGGGTTTAAGGCTGCACCCGTTAGGGTTAGGGCAGCAAGAAAGCACTCTGCCTCCGCCGGGAGCGACTCCAGAACAAGCGGGAACAGCTCCGCAATTCGGTGCTCTGTGCGAGAGCGCGGCAGGCCCAGAGCAAAGTCCAACTTGCAATCCCCTGTGATATCTACAAGCAATCTTGACCGGAGATCAGAGCGCTCAATGGTCCATCCGGCCATTGTTTCAGTCAGTTCCCTGAGGACGGAGAAGAGCGTCCAAGGTTCTCGCTCAGAGCCTCAGGCCGGGGCGACCACTGTGACCGCGTAGAGTGCGCCAGCGTCCAAGGTTCTCGCTCAGAGTCTCAGGCCGGGGCGACTACTGTGACCGCGTAGAGTGCGCCAGCGTCAGGTTCTCGCTCAGAGTCTCAGGCCGGGGCAACCACTGTGACCGCGTAGAGTGCGCCAGCGTCAAGGTTCTCGCCAGAGCTCAGGCAGCACTGTGACCGCAGAGTGCGCCAGCATCAAGCCTCGCCAGAGCTCAGGCGGGCGACCACTGTGACCGCGTAGTGCGCCAGCCTGGGTCTCGCCAGAGCTCTGCAGGCGCCACTGTGACCGTAGAGTGCGCCAGCCCAGGTTCCTCGCTCAGCGCCTCAGGCCGGGCGACCACTGTGACCGCGTAGAGTGCGCCAGCATCCAAGGTTCTCGCTCAGAGCCTCAGGCGAGGGTGACCACTGTGACCGCGTGAGTGCGCCAGCGTCAAGGTTCTCGCTCAGAGCCTCAGGCCGGGCGACCACTGTGACCGCGTAGAGTGCGCCAGCGTCCAAGGTTCTCGCTCAGAGCCTCAGGCCGGGGCGACCACTGTGACCGCGTAGAGTGCGCCAGCGTCCAAGGTTCTCGCTCAGAGCATCAGGCACCGTGTGTGAAAGTTTGAGGTGTCCACAGGGACTGGCAGCGATTTAGGGTTGAGGTGTCCACAGGGACTGGCAGTGATCAAGGGTTGAGGTGTCCACGGGGACTGGCAGCGATCGAGGGTTGAGGTATCCACAGGGACTGGCAGTGATCAAGGGTTGAGGTGTCCACAGGGACTGGCAGCTTTCATCTAGGGGTTGAGGTGTCCACAGGGACTGGGCAGCCATCGAGGGCTGAGGTGTCCACAGGGACTGGCAGCGATCTAGGGCTGAGGTGTCCACAGGACTGGCAGTGATCAAGGGTTGAGGTGTCCACAGGGACTGGCAGCGATCTAGGGTTGAGGTGTCCACAGGGACTGGCAGCGATCGAGGGTTGAGGTGTCCACAGGGACTGGCAGCGATCTAGGGTTGAGGTGTCCACAGGGACTAGGGGCAGCGCGAGGGTTGAGGTGTCCACAGAGACTGGCAGCGATCTAGAGGGTTGGAGGTGTCCACAGGGACTGGCAGTGATCAAGGGTTGAGGTGTCCACAGGGACTGGCAGCGATCTAGGGTTGAGGTGTCCACAGGGACTGGCAGTGATCAAGGGTTGAGGTGTCCACAGGGACTGGCAGCGATCTAGGGTTGGAGGGGGTGTCCACAGGGACTGGCAGTGATCAAGGGTTGAGGTGTCCAATGTCAGCGGACAAGCATGGCCGGGTATTAGGGTCAGTTTCTCCAATGTCAGCGGACAAGCATGGCCGGGTATTAGGGTCAGTTTCTCCAATGTCAGCGGACAAGCATGGCCGGGTACTAGGGTCAGTTTCTCCAATGTCAGCAGAAAAGCATGGCCGGAATCTAGGGTTAGGAAATTTGAGATATGCTGAAGAGCACCGCCGACATTAGTAGTAATCGAATTGAATCGAGAGCAGTGCGGGCTTCTGGTGCAGCCTGCCGGAGAGACGGGTTTCTCGAGGCAGGCTGGAAGCATTGTGAGCATCTGGAGCTCGCGCGGACATGCCGGACTCTGATGGGAGGCAGCGAAGGGCAGCGCAAGCACTTGGGCTGAAGTCCACCGCCCCTTCTTGCACATTTTGCAGCAGAAGGCTTTATCCTCCGCGCAGGTCTGAGAGCTGCCGTGTGCGCACCAGCTGGAACTGGTCGAAAGTGAACCGGAGCAACACCCGCTGAATCTTGACGCGCGCTTTGTTTAGCATCAGTTGCGAATCGGCCTTCACCGACGTAACCTGCAAAACGAGGCACATGCGCACCATCCCTCACATCCCGCCAGGCATCTCACTCATCACGCTCCCTACAATGCCTATTATAGATGTACCTGTTGTCTTGCATCAAGCTCTGCGGACCTCATTGATGCGGGGCAAACACCCCTTGAAAGCCGCAATACGCCCTTGCTGTGTGAAAGGGCCATGCTATTGGCTGCAGCTTGCTGGCCCAAGGCGCAACACCGTGTGTGGCAGGGCCATGCTATTGGCTGCAGCTTGCTGGCCCAAGGCGCAACACCTTGTGTGGCAGGGCCATGCTATTGGCTGCAGCTCGCTGGCCCAAGGCGCAACACCGTGTGTGGCAGGGCCATGCTATTGGCTGCAGCTTGCTGGCCCAAGGCGCAACACCGTGTGTGGCAGGGCCATGCTATTGGCTGCAGCTTGGCCCAAGGCGCAAAACCGTGTGTGGCAGGGCCATGCTATTGGCTGCAGCTTGCTGGCCCAAGGCGCAACACCGTGTGTGGCAGGGCCATGCTATTGGCTGCAGCTTGCTGGCCCAAGGCGCAACACCGTGTGTGGCAAGGCCATGCTATTGGCTGCAGCTTGCTGGCCCAAGGCGTAACACCGTGTGTGGCAAGGCCATGCTATTGGCTGCAGCTTGGTGGCCCAAGGCGCAACACCGTGTGTGGCAGGGCCATGCTATTGGCTGCAGCTTGCTGGCCCAAGGCGCAACACCGTGTGTGGCAGGGCCATGCTATTGGCTGCAGCTTGGCCCAAGGCGCAAAACCGTGTGTGGCAGGGCCATGCTATTGGCTGCAGCTTGCTGGCCCAAGGCGCAACACCGTGTGTGGCAGGGCCATGCTATTGGCTGCAGCTTGCTGGCCCAAGGCGCAACACCGTGTGTGGCAGGGCCATGCTATTGGCTGCAGCTTGGTGGCCCAAGGCGCAGCACCGTGTGTGGCAGGGCCATGCTATTGGCTGCAGCTTGCTGGCCCAAGGCGCAACACCGTGTGTGGCAGGGCCATGCTATTGGCTGCAGCTTGCTGGCCCAAGGCGCAACACCGTGTGTGGCAGGGCCATGCTATTGGCTGCAGCTTGCTGGCCCAAGGCGCAACACTGTGTGTGGCAGGGCCATGCTATTGGCTGCAGCTTGCTGGCCCAAGGCGCAACACCGTGTGTGGCAGGGCCATGCTATTGGCTGCAGCTTGGTGGCCCAAGGCGCAACACCGTGTGTGGCAGGGCCATGCTGTTGGCTGCAGCTTGCTGGCCCAAGGCGCAACACCGTGTGTGGCAGGGCCATGCTATTGGCTGCAGCTTGCTGGCCCAAGGCGCAACACCGTGTGTGGCAAGGCCATGCTATTGGCTGCAGCTTGCTGGCCCAAGGCGAACTCACCATTCTGCTGCCGCATGCCGGATTCGAGCAGCAAGGGCAGGGCAGGGGAGGGCAAGGGTTCCGCCAGGAGCGCTCCTGAACGGGGAGGGTGCACCTGGCGCCACGAGTCAAAAGCACCAGAAACTGCCATGTTCATCCACCGCGACAGAAATCTAAGGACCTTGTATTCATTTGTGCTGCCCGTGCACTTCTTCTGCGTCATTCCACGCGATTCCCACAGCGGCCACCGGAGCGCCGCCCCACCATCAAAACTGAAGCGTGCGAGCCAGAGACGAGAGAGGAAGAGAGGGGCATGGGGATGCGGGACGCAGCGACCCTGCGAGCAAATACGCGCAATACGGGTACAGGGCGCAGCGTCCCTGCGACCAAATACGCGCAATACGGGTACAGGGCGCAGCGTCCCTGCGAGCTCCAGGCGGCGTGCGTGCATGCAGGGCACCGACCTCTAGCCAGGAGTTGAAGCTGCGGCGCATCAAGCCCCAATCCAGGGTTCGTCGATATGCCCTCGTCTGAATCCTGTTCACCGCCTTGTGCAGCATGACCTGCGGGTACATGCCAGTGGTGGGTCACAACACACCTCCGGGGCAGAGATGGCTTCAACATCAGAAAGCATGGTATTTTCAGTGCGAGCAGCGATGCCAGAAGAGAGGACGGGGTGTGCGCCGCACCTGCTTCCACGCCCCCAGGGCAGCGAGCAAGCGTGTGCGCATGAACCTGCCGACGCGCTGCCGCAACGTTCCAGGGAGACCCCAAAGCATACCCCTCCAACCACACCACATCGTCAAGCGAGGCCTCCTGACATGCCCTCAGAGATGGTATGGGCGTGCTGAATTTGAGACTCGGCCTCCCATTTGAGCCCCTCTTTTTGTGGCCCATCCCCCCGCCAAGCTCGGCGGAACAGAATGGACAGTATTGACAAGAAGAATAAGCTCCGGTGCAAGCGCGGCGGAACAGATTCGAACCATTCTGACCGTGGGATCCATCAGCCAACGGAACGCCAAAGAACTGCGCGCCTTCGATTCGATAGGTTGTGGCTTCCTCACTCCAGCAGAGCTATAGCTCGCACCTTCACGGCGCAGATACAGCCACTAAACTGCCTCGGGATAACAATTAACCAGACTGGCACATCTCAACGATGGCGGGCACCGTTGCAATCGCTGCAACTTGAGACCCGCCTTGAAAACTGGCAAGGAGATATGCTACGATGACGCATTTGATCGCAGCGATCTGAGTGGTTGGATGCGACTGGGCAATGGCATGCGAGATGCGGCAACACCTTTGTGCATGCGACAGCATCTCTGCATGATTCTCTGGAAAGAAGATGTTTGTGGTATGAGAAAAAAGTGGTGGCACATGCTTCAATTTCCATGTTGCTACGTTGCATGCCGACAGAGTTTGACACAGTTTGACAGGCACCCGTTTGAAATCCGATGTTTGGCCTGATTTCTCCGAATCTTGAAGCCGTCGCCAGCTTGCCAAGTTCGCGCGGCCCATCGTCCTGAACGTCACTCTTTTTGTTTTTAACAGATTTTTTACATCCGACTCGACACGCGACAGCGTCGCCTTGCCAGATTTAAGGACGGATCTGAGAATGAAGGGAGGGGGGCCAAAAGTCCCAGGGGGCACGGAGGAAGGAGGAGAGAAAGGGGACACCACATATGAATCCCAGGGGGGGCACGGGGGAAGGACTAGAGGCAGCCACCGTATCTAGCAGCTGCTGTGCAAGCTCGTCATACTTGGCGGTGACAGCGTCCAAGGATGCACGGACACCACCGTCCTCTTCCTTGAGCTTGTCCTTTAGTGTCGCAATTTCTGATTTCATCGCAATTTTCTGTGATAGACACCCCATTCCCACCCCCTCTGGGTATGGCCACATGGCCGCTGGCAGGGGCAACGAGAGCTCCTCTCGCATTGCACATTTCACTTGTATGTATCCCTCGCATTGCACATTTCACATGTTGTGTGTGCATCCTTCAAACAGCAGGAAGTGAAACCTACTGCATATCAATAGTGTCGTATATGTGCACACACTGAATGGCACGAGATCAGCCGACAAAAGCCAGCCCACCATCATCCCAGTGGATGTGAGAAGCAAATCAGGAGCAGAGCGGGGCCGTGACAAGATACCATTCGCTTCGACAAATCCCAAACCAAGTTTAAAGCAAACCCATTAAAAAAACGAATCACAGCCGGAAATGTGGGGTAGCTGGGAGCTCATCCAGCTTTGCGCCGCAGGTCCGTCATGGAAATATTCCATTCCGGTGCTCAAGCCCAGGCTAAGCTAAAAGTTTTGGACCAAACAGGGGATCCCCAGCTGCGGTGCACGCTCCACCAAGGTCTCCCCTACTCGCTCTAGACACCGGGTATCGGAGTAAACGATTCCTGCCGGCATGCCCCCCGGCGGCTTCACAGTCGATGAATGCATGGAACCTGTTCGTTGATGAATGCAAACCAATGGTCTGACAATGGAAGATGCATGAAAGCAAAATCCAGAAGCGGGAACCGAGGCGCTCCCCGCAGAGATCGAGGGAGGAGACAGAGCAAGGCGTTCACCCCATTAAGCCAAAGGAATCGGTCCAAGGATAAGCACACTGAACGGCATGAGATCGCACATCTATTTATATACTTGGACCGACTCATTTGGCACCCCGTAACCACAGAAGACCGGCTGCACTATGTACCCTCACCGGGGATCAAAGGATTCGGCACACACTTCGGGACACTTATCCGGATGTATGTATGTATGTATGTATGCATGCATATGTAATATGTAATATGTTGCAGGGTAAATGAGTGTCACGAGCGCACATGTGCCCTAATTGTATATCTCGCTTAAGTCACTAAAAGTTCTACAATGCGTTTCGATAAAACACAAACAGCGTGAATGAGCATTGTGCGCGCGTCGTGACACAAGATTTGCATTTGATTGTGTAAAACGGCATTATTTCGAGCAGCATATGCCTTGAGGGGTTAGGTGATATCTGTCTCTGGCGAAGGGGCATGCGTCTCGAGGGAGGGATGAGATGTGCCTCCGGGGGATGACGCTTGCGATGACGCTTGTGATGAGATGTCTCTCACGGGGGGAGCGATGACGCTTGTGATGAGATGTGCCGCCGGGGGTAGCGATGACGCTTGTGATGAGATGTCTCTCACGGGGGCGATGGCAGCTTGTGATGAGATGTGCCGCCGGGGTAGCGATGGCGCTTGTGATGGGATGTCTCTCACGGGGCGATGACGCTTGTGATGAGATGTGCCTCACGTGGGAGCGATGGCGCTTGTGATGAGATGTGTCTCCGGGGAGGCGATGGCCGCTTGTGATGAGATGTGCCTCCGGGGTGATGGCTTGTGATGAGATGTGCCGCCGGGAGGAGCGTGGCGCTTGTGATGAGATGTGCCTCACGGGAAGCGTGGCAGCGTGATGAGATGCCTTGACGCTGTGATGAGATGTGCCTCCGGGGGGAGAGCGATGACGCTTGTGATGAGATGTGCCTCACGGGAGCGATGGCGCTTGTGATGAGATGTGCCTCACGGGGAGCGATGGCGCTTGTGATGAGATGTGCCTCACGTGGGGAGCGATGACGCTTGTGATGAGGTGTGCCTCCGGGAAGCGATGGCGCTTGTGATGAGATGTTCCTCCGGGGGTAGCGATGACGCTTGTGATGAGATGTGCCTCCGGGGGGAGCGATGACGCTTGTGATGAGATGTCTCTCCGGGGGGAGCACTGACGCTTGTGATGAGTGGTAATGCACGTTAGCACCAAAGGGCGGCGCGCACTTCATCACGTCTGCTGTTCAGCCAATTAGTGAGCAGCGCTTGGAAGCACTCCCGCACGATGCTATCATGGTACTCGCGGTATCGTGCCTCTGCCTGCTCGCCTTAGCCCCTCCCCGTCTCACACCACAGCGCATCAAGGTCACGTGACGCCAAACCTCATCGGCAATCCGAAGATCCCACGGGCAGGCCAACGGCCGCAACGACCGCGCTGACAGCCAAATTATGCCTCTGTTATTGTGTCTTGCACGGTCCAAGAGAGTGATGCAGATCGGCCCTGCGATCTCCAAGCTTGACGCACAGCTTTGACCAATAAGCCCACAGCTGAAGCAGCACCTCTCGGCCAGGTATGTCAATGCTTACATGCATAAGCGCTTACAGCCACATTGACACTGTAACATTGTGCCACCACGAGTAGCTGATTGGAGAAAGTGATGGAGACGAGGGGAGTGAAAGCAGTGCGCAATTCCCCATTTTGTGGCCACGAGAGCCGCTCTCGGGCCACGGCCAGGAAGAAGCTTCCATCTGATTTGCGGGAGAGGAGCGTGCACGCATGCGCCCTTGGACCAGCCGTCAACACTCAAAGGAAGGAGAGCCCTCGTGCAATGGGTCGCACCCAGAGCTCGGCCAGCTCCGTGCTTCGCGACTGCATGTCCGAAATAACCTTCTTCAGGTTCTCCGCCTTCTCTGTGTACTCATCGTCCTGCAGCGCGTATTGGATGTCGAATGTGCGTTGTGCCACCTTGGCCTTCCAATTTAGGCCCTCCACCTCTTTTTTATGATCCGTCTTCAAGTTGTTAATCTCCGTCAGCAGAGCGATCCTCTGCGAGCCGCCCCGCATCCCCGCAGATCATCTCAGAGTTTAAGATTTCTAGGGTCAGCGCCCCTATCGCCCTTCTCAAGGCACCTCCCTACCATGGTCTTTGAGGC
This sequence comes from Cymbomonas tetramitiformis, assembly GCA_001247695.2. Classification (NCBI taxonomy): domain Eukaryota; kingdom Viridiplantae; phylum Chlorophyta; class Pyramimonadophyceae; order Pyramimonadales; family Pyramimonadaceae; genus Cymbomonas; species Cymbomonas tetramitiformis. Next base: position 21,346 of record LGRX02033727.1, on the reverse strand, counting down.
AGCTCTGCCATGCTTCTCGAGGCGCACAGACTCTTAGGCCACATCTCCCAAGCTCGTGAAGTACCTACCAAATATTGCAAGGCGCCGTCCTGTTGGTCCAAGCACCATAGCTATGAAATACTGCAAGAGGTGGTCAGGTCCTGCAAGATATCCTAAGATTGCCACCGACGCACATAATAGGAATGGCAAGCCAGCTTAGTATACATCCCAACACGAGGCATGTGGATTGATGAACTTGTTTGTCGGAGCGTTGCAACCCGACTTCTGGTGGTAGAGCGTGGGGAGGGCTCCAGTATGGGCACAGCCGTGGCTGCACCTGCTTCCTGTGACCGCGTGAGTCATCCGTCAGCTCCCACCATCCCATGAAGTTTTGCCACATCAGCATACACCGCCGCGACCTCAAAAGCTGTGAATTTGCGGCACCGGCACACTCCTCGCCTCAGTCAGGTCAGGCCAGAACGCAACCCCAAACAACAGGCACACGCCTCACACCGAACCCACCGCAGGGAGCATCAGTCAGCTCTCCACACACCTTCCCACCCCTCTCTCCACACACCTTCCCACACCTCTCTCCACACACCTTCCCACCCATCTCTCCACACACCTTCCCACCCCTCTCTCCACACCTTCCCACCCCTCTCTCCACACACCTTCCCACCCCTCTCTCAGCACACCTTCCCACCCCTCTCTCCACACACCTTCCCACCCCTCTCTCCACACACCTTCCCACCCCTCTCTCCACACACCTTCCCACCCATCTCTCCACACACCTTTTTGTGGTGAGCATACTCCGGAGGGCAAATGGATATCGACCTTCCGGCAAACGCAGCTTTCGGCTTGCTGTGACACCTGGCCTTACTCGGGGACTCTACAATATCCTCATGTAGGTATCCACAGCAGAAGGTTTGAAGGGGCACTTTGACAACCGAACACGGCTGCTTTGCAGTCGACACTTTGCCACACCGACTCTCGTGACCTATGCCACAGCGCCTATTGCGTGTCACTCGTTCATCGGTGACAAACGCCGCGTGAGCCTGAGCATCGCAAGCGACGCTCAGAGTGGGTAGTGGCGCACTTTGGCCACGATGTCCCCTCCTAAGAGGCTACTGGCGAATTTTTGAGACTCCAGCATTTGTTCTTTCCAAGTTTTGAAGCAAGAATGTGCTGTGAGCAGCCGCACCCGCCACAGCATACCCTGTCACCAGCAAACACATACCACACAAATGTCATCGACCTGGAGAACATACGAAACTTACAGCGACATTCAGAAAAGAATATATCTTCAGATGGTTGTAACCACTGCTCTTTATAAGGACAAACCTAGGCAACTTACTTGCTTGCTTACTTAGCCACCAATCGCAGTGTTGTATGATGACACGATGCCGTTGTCTAAATATCTGGACTGACAAATGAATTGGAAACGAGTCGTCAAGATGTCGCGAATCTGGATTGTTTCATAAACGAATAGTTATAAACGTGACATTATACACCATTCAACCGTTCATTTCCCTCGCACATCTTACGTTTCGCGTTGGCCTAGTGGAAACTTAGATCGACTGGCCAATAGAAATATGTTCTCAATGGTCGTGTGACTGCGATTTCACTACAAGGGCTCGTACACACACTGAACGGCAAGCGGCCCGCCCACAAAAGCCGGCCCAGCATCATCCCAGCGGAGAAGCATCCAGAAACAGGGCGGGGCCGTGACAAGGCGGGCTCGTATACACACTCACACCGACCTATTCGACTTGCGATTCCAACCTACACGACTCGATATTCTCACCGTACTACGAATACGTCGACCACGGGTCGCGACTCGGATGCTACTCAAGGAAAAGGAAACAGCAGGGAAAACTGGCGATGTCATATGAGCACAATCATTTATGCTGTGATGTAGACAACACTGCCTCTTTGCTTTCTCCGGAGGAAACTTCACAGCGCAACAAGAACTATGATAGGTCAAGTTAAGCAGTTCATGAGTGACTCGTCTGGGGTATGCGGCGAACCTAAGCATGGCTCAAGCAGTGTAAGTATGAAAATCTTAACCAACTAACGCGCGATTAAACCTGTTACCGGAACCTCCGCCAAGGCAATGCGAGGCAGGGCTAGCACCACAAGGGGCGGCACCAGTCGCCGGGAGAAGCATACCTGGATTTTCTTGTACCGCAGCAGAAGAGCTTGCGTGTAGCGTAGACTTGCAATCGTGTTCGCCTGGAAGTTTTTGGCCTCTTGCAGCGCCCGCGCGCGGATAAAGTCAACCACCCGCTGCAGCACCACGTCCAATAAGGTGAGAACCAGATCAGGTTGGAGACATTCAAAAAAAAATCTTCTAGCACCAAGGTACCGACTCGATATGCTGCGAATTGGCTCTGTTAATGAGGTTCGGATGAAGATGGAACGCGGGGTTTTAGGGTGTTAGGGTTCGGACACCAGTTCTCATGAAAGTGTCAGAGAAAGCCTTTAATTACCAAACAAGTAGTACCCTGATACACACCGTGGTCTCTAGTGTTTTATTCACGTCGCATATGGGTAACAGCTTCCGAGAAGCATCCCGTAACGTGTCCTTCATTTCTGTGGTGAAAGTTTCATAATCCTCAGCCGTATTGTGGATACAGTCACCGAGCTCCTTGGCCAAGGACTGGACGTAGTCGACTCCTTTGTCCAGAAGCAGAGTGGCAAGAGGTGGCTTGTACGGACAAGCGCTCCCTTCCTGTGAACCGGGCAGATGGTAATGCTCAAGCGCCCTCAGTCGCATGCATGTGCTTAAGGCGAGAAGACTAAGGATTTAGTTATAAATAGTGTGGAAAGATCCTCAACGCGGGTCACGGTATGATCAATATAGTGGCAAGGTCGAGTACGGCACTTTCAGACAGCAGTCATTTACCTTTTTGGTGGTACATAAAGGCAGCACGCGCGAAGCAACTCGGAGCCGGTTGAGCTCCCTGATACCAGTAGTACCCGCCCTTTTTCTGGCCGCCGCCTCTTTAAACTCGTCCATAGGATTCGCTAGTATTACGAGCTGTCTACAGGCGACGGCGCGAAACGAGGCCAAGAGGTTTGTGCCACCAACATTCCTGACAGGTCCGCTTGCCGAGCCATGACAAGAGTCGGGCAGGGCCTGAGACCGTAAACAACTAACTTTTCAACACAAGGAATTCATTTTGCTTGCGAAAAGCTATCTGTGAGATACTATCTCAGACGAATCTTTATTGGCATCCATAATTCTCAGTCCGAAAGACAGATTGCGACATGCAGAACCTCTCCCTTGCGCCTTTGGTGACTGGAGGGCTGTTTAAGTGGTGGGGCAACACAAATCATACGCGATGGAATCTTTCTCGCGCAAAAAACAAACTCAATTTTAAGGCTTTTGAATGGTCTACACTCCACGCTGCCAGCTGTTCATTACAGATTGACAGCCCCCCCCCCACCGTCCAAACCACAGTTCGAAAGGTGCGAAAAGGTTGAAACTGGATTGCACGCGGCGACCGACACGAGACAAGGCATTCCAAGCCACTCCTCACTAGTTTCTGTATGACGGAATAGAAAAGTATCTCGCAGCTCTGTCCGATGAAGATGAGGCCCGAATATGATTGCACGGAGGGGCACCTTAGTTCTATCCTGCTAGTTTCTGGAGGTGTTTCTCCTTGCGTTGGACCATCGTTCGGTTGGGGTGTACAAATCTTAACAGGTAGACCTCAGTCTGACGCTTTTACTTGAATTTGTGACAACCTAATTCTAGACCTATCGCTACAGGTATGCTATCGGATGACCTGTCGCGCGTGAGAGGCATAGGCATGGGCATAGGCATAGTCATACCGACTTTAAAATTATAATTATCATCGAGCCCTAATTTCAAAACTATTTGAAAGATTGAAACGCCAAAAATCCTGAATATGTCACTTCCGTTCGACTTGACTTCACACTCACAGCGCAGCGCGCAGCGTCACACAACATCGACAGTCATCAGAGCAGACAGCAACTACAAACTACTGTAAGGAAACAATGCGCCATAACCCACAAAGATAAATCTCATGGAGAGCGACAGTGACTTTAGCCCCCCCCACTGTAAGGGGGTGGCAGTCCTGTCCGCCTGTGTCACCCCTCGACCCGCGGTGCCGTCTTGCCTGGCACGGTCATCCTCAGCTCACAGAATAAAACACTCTCCGTATGTTATTCAATTATCTTCGCACTGTGAAACCCGAGGCACCCGCCTGACAGCTTGCTCTAGGTTTCTGTGAGATATATATATCCGTCCGACTCCGTCAATCATATATATATATATCACTGTTTCCATCAAAATCTGCCTAAGGCTTATCCTAACTCAATGATCCTAAAACTTTACATGAATATTGAAGACAAATATATGATACCGTAGAAACAGCAATCTATGGCTTAACCCCTAAACTGGTGTAAATATTTCGGCCCTTTTTGGGTAGTTTCGTGTTTTGTCACTTACGCAAGTGGCATCGGTTGCATGCACGTGCTAGCTAAATCAACCATCCCTTAGGCATCGATTGGCCCAACATTTTGATAGGTTATACGCATATTTTGACGCAATATATCCGCTAATATATCGAAATTGCCGTCATAATTTTGGGGGTTTCCAAACACAAACCTATACAAAGCCATTGATTAAAAACGGTATGGACAGCCCACAACCCATGGGACACCTTCAGAGCATCGGCTTTGATCATAGCTTCACGTTGATATGCTGCTTGGGGTATGGATACCACGTTTACGTGTCGCTTTATACGCTTATTGTATAAAAAAACAAACAAAAAACAGAAGAAAAAAAAAACATCATATTCTCAATGTTTTCCATACTTAAGCTAAAATTTCATCATTTTGCAGTTTTTTACCACCATACTGGATATATTTGATGCATTTACGATGAATGGTCACTTGGACGATGCCATATATCGATGCATTCGGGTCCACGGCAAGCGTCTAAAATGACGAATATCTACATTTCATCTCGATCTTCTGCTTTTCACACAACGCTTTCCACACTTTCGAGGCACTTTTTCATGGATGAGAATGATGCTATGTGAGATATATAACATGCATATATCTAAAAGGCAAGTACTTCACCGTCAAGGATACACATATTTGCAAGGCCTCAAACGGCGCAAGACCAGTTATGGTGATGATCGACGTTGTTGACACAAAAATACTAAAAAAACATCGCACAATTTGGGGTCGAAAATGACCCCAACACCAGTTTAGGGGTTAAAATAATAATTCAAAACATGAACAACGAAATGAGTAATAATGCCATCTCGGGCGTCCCCTTATCACACTATGCAACCTACAGTCACACAAAAGACAAACGCTTTAACTGGTTTAGGCGAACAGGTCACATTATGGCAAAACTTGGATACGCTATCGACTCTAAAAATTACCCTGAAAATGAAGCGGGTGAAACCACATTAGTCACCACCCTTCCCAGACAACTCTACATGTCGAGGAATGTTACCTCCGCAATTCAAAAATATAACCTCAAGCACACAGGTTCCTTTCTGACTCCCTGCGGTGGAATGTTAAAAAACTGGCAAGAAAGCAAAGGCTTTTTCAGGCTGAACGGTAATAGACCCCCTGGATGGCTAACCGCAATCGAAAAGGAAATGCTACAAAACCCCGTAGATTCGAACCCACAGGCCAGATATGTCAAAAAACAATATAGAGACAACATAGTACCCCCGGACACGGGTGAGTTTCATTGGAAAGGAAATGGTGACCGAGATTCCATCTCTCTTATTCACATTACCAATATTGACTTAGAGGCCATGTCAATACAATATACAGAATACAGTAACAATGCCGAAAACCCTAATGTCTTTGTCAGAATCGAAGGAACCAGCAGTCTTCAATACGACTTTGAATATAGCATCACCAATGACGGCTGCATCCTAATTCCAGCAGGTTCCATTTTCGACTATAATGACCATATGGACCCGCCCTCTTCTGTTCTTGCTAAAGTCAGTGATATTAACTCACACCATGATTACATCTCAGACAGACAGTATGAGACCATTATTGCCAGAATGAAAAACAAAACTGCGGAAGAAGAAAGTGAATACAGCTGCCCTAGCGACTCAGAAGAAGAATCTACCCCCCACGCCGAAGAGAGCAAACAAATGGAAGATTATGATATGGCAAGCGATGGTTCTCTTTTTGTTGGTAAAAAATCAGCATGCAGTGGTGCAGCATATGCCATAAAAACTTTGACAACGGAATGCCACTTGTTCGGAAGATGAATATCCCCCCCTCGAGAACTTTCGCCGCACCGGGGCTTCTCATCAAGGAAGATATCCAAAACCCTAGTAGCACATCTGCTGAAATTGCGGGACTGCGATTCTTACTTACAGAACAAAAAGAGAAACTCCTCAAATCCATGACTCCAATGGTACATGCCATTGACTCCATGGCCGCAATATCTGCTGTAACAAAGGATGGCAGATCCATGAGTGCCCGGGACAAATTACGTGAAGCTAATCGCAGAGATGTGCAGGCTGTTCGCCTACTGTTAGAAGAACTTGGCTTCTACAGTGAAGGAGACCACAGTAAAATCATCCTTAAATGGATCAGGGGTCACAATAATGACAAAGTCCATGACAGAGTGGACCGTACTGCTAAAAGAGCCTCATTCAGAAGGGGCTGTTTAGACATCTCCCGCTACGACCCTGCTGAGGAACTGCCCTTCTCGTTATTCTTTTTTGAGGTTCCTATTTTAGGTGATATCCGCAGTCACATTAAAAGAATTCAACGACTATCACACTATCATAATTGGAGAACTCTACAGTCTCAAGGGAAGTACTTGAGGATGCTCAACGAGAATAACACCAGGTACACCACCCCCACTAAGGATATTTCCAAAATAACACCTAAAGCTTTCACCGCTTCTAGAAGCAGAGAACTCCTGGGTCTCCAAGCCTCTCCGGCACGTTTATTTAAACTGGGGAAAATCGAAACTGAAAACTGCCCCTACTGTCAACAGAATACAAAATGTACCTTCGAACACATCCAACTTGAATGCTCAGGACATAATAATAGTTTGAATAGTCTTAGAACAACCCAAGATAGCGAACTAAGGAAAATCATTGCTGAAGAAATCTCAGAAAAGCCTAAACTACTAAACCCTGGAAAAGGTACCACATACATCAAAACACAACCATCGAAACTTTTTCCACTTGCTGACCTAAGACAGGAAATGAATGAGGAATTATACTTACACGCTCTCCCGGAAGCTAGCATGTACCGTCCATCAAGTTCAAAAAAGAATACCATTGCTGTGACCGCAAAGCCCGAAATTGACCATGTTACGGGAACAATTAAATATCCCGAACTCCAATATGTCCAAAAGAAAGAGTTTTGGAAACTTTTGGCTTGGCACCGCCTTTCCAACAAAGCAGTCCCATGCTCACTTGCGGAGTACTCGAATAGGGCACACGATATTCATGAAGCACTCAATGCATGTAAGTTTGAATCGGGAGATCCTAAAAACTGCTACGCAATCAGCAGAAGCCTCTTAGATATTTTGGTGGATGACAGAAACCTTGACAAAAACGGGTGTGAACTTTTCTCCAACCCACTAAATGCCCACCCTAGAATTCACTCGAGAAGATGCATACCCACCACAAGAATGGAAAAAGCCCTCAGGCCCTTCTGCCATCATGGGAAAATCGGCTTTGATGGTCTCGCTTGGGATGCCTACGTGGACCCGATAACAGGCATTGGCAGAATTGTTTACGGAAATCCCCCCTTTGATGGGAAGGATAAGGGCAAATCTTCGGCGGTTATGACTACCTTGGAAATGGGACATAAAGCGGCCAACACCGTCCCTGGATTTTCAAGAACATGGATTCTTCCGCTGTCTCTCAAAAACCAAAAAAGATGGTTTGATAAAGGCTTTAAACTTGTTTTCAGATTCCCGCATAACACTATTCCATTTATCCCATATGGTTATTGGACGGGTGATGACCCCTACGTTCTTCCAGGTGGCGGATGCTATAAGGATGACTTTTCGGATGTCGTTATCATAGCTGTAGACAGTGCACCCAGTGATACTCAACCAGCCTTTGACTGGAGGCCTACACAGAAAAAGATTGCCAGATGGTTCCTCAATGTCCTTCCTAAGTCCAGAGTCACGGAGAAGAGGCTAGAATACACAGGAGTCAGCCCTGATATTTGGAATGAAGTTCTGAACGAAAGCGACAAAGCACTTCCTTCTTCGCTCTGCCCATGGCCCACTCAAGACCCTCCCTATCATCAGAGTGATGCTGAGCATTATTATGGTGGTCACCATGACACGACAATCACCAACGCAAATTCCAAGCCCTTCATAAGCACCGTGAAATGGCCCAAAGTACTTACACTCATGGGATACATCCCTCCTCTTTTTGGTACTGTCCTCAACACGATAGGTGTTCCCCGTGGCAAGATTAAATTTCTCCTTAAAAAACTTTCAAGAATCTGTAGGCAACACACCAAAAATAGGCGAGACGTGTTTCTGTTAAACACCACCACCACCTTAAACACTGGCCCGCATACAGTTGACATCTCGAGCAGTGAGACCATGACAGAAACAGAAGTTGTGCAGCAATCAAACGACTTTCTTCAAACCCTCCTGCAATAATTTTCAAAAGTCTTGCAATATAAGATGGTTCCCTGTCCCTAAGGGGAGGGGCCGTCCCCCCCCTCCCCTCCCCCGCCACCCCCTCTCCCCCGCCCACCCGACCCCCTTCCTCAACGTCTCCAAAAACCCCCTTAATTCTCCGACTTCTCTCCCCACCGCCCAGATTCAGCCACCCCTCCACTCACCCGGCCATGGCTGCTTCTCCATCTTCTAGAGTTTTTTGCCTAGCACTTAGCTTTTTCTCTAGATGTCACCCTGCTGAAAAGTGGGTTGAGCCCCTTTGTGGGCGCGCTATAGCAGAGGGAGTAGCCCCTGGTGTTTTCACTAGCCTGCTTTGCAGGGATACCGCACTCTCAGGACTTTGTCCCCTTTGCTAGCGTAAATGTTTTATTATTATTATTATCAAAAACAAAATCAGTCTATAGCTTATCCCAACCCGATGCTGCTCAAACTTTGTATGCATATTCAAAGTGAGTTGAATAAAACGTGAGAACAAGGTGGGTCCGATGTGGTTGGGTGTGATCCCAAGCTAGGTCGCCCTAGACTTCCACACCTCAAGAAAGCGCGCCCCTCCTCGCCATCGGAAAACCTGCGACACAGCTGCACAAAACGAGTATCGTGAGTCGGCACATATGCATAAGTAAACTGAAAAATAAAAGCAGTCAAACACTTCCGAAATCCCTGCGCATAACACAACAGCCACGACATCGTTCCGCCCCGCATGAGGCGAAGTGAAGGACCATTGAGAAAATTATGAGCAGTGAATGTTGGTGCGCAGCTCTTTATCCTTGAGCGAGTCAACGCCAACGGCAATCGTATCCGCGATATCGCTATCGATGGAAGATAAAAAATACAAAATAGATGATATGTTTTAATAATCCTGGAAATGGTCAGGACTCAGGTTCGATATCGCGAGATGACAACCTGGGAAATGTGTCATACCAGGCTGAAATCCAGCGTTTGCAGTATTACCCTAAACCGCCAAAAGAATAAACAGCTATTGTCACAGAGGTCAGAGCAAGAGTTGAGACCATACCAGCACCCACAATCTCGACCAATCGACCTGCACGCTGAACCGCGCACCCTCGTCCATGCGCTGGCGTTGGCGTGGCGCTGGCGTGGCGCTGGCGTGGCGCTGGCGTGGCGAGCTAGCGATGACGCACTACCGGAATATCCAAGTACACTAGATATCAGAAAGTCCCGTACTCGTGTGGATAAACTGTATAAGATAAATAAACCCTAAGCTAGATATACCCGGAACGGTCTCGGACGGTCTCGGAGTCTAGCCTACCTGTGACACGGCGTGTGTCACAGTACGAACCTACAGATCAGTCAGCAGTCCAGTGTTGGTCCTAAGGATCTGTCATAGGGGCCTGACCGGGACTCCCAGTCAGGGCTGCCTATACAGATTTCAGCACACCACCCCAGCATTGTGGGTGGTGACTGGCTAGGAGAGTCAGAAAATGTAAAGCTGTAAGTGTTAGGGCAGGAGCCAGGGTGACAAGGCCTAACTGCTAATCTAACTGTGCCATTCTGATACACAGATTAGAACCCTCTAGCTAGCACAAGAGCATAAACTCACAGGCAATTAAGGTCCTGCTAAACTACTGAAAGGCTCTGTGTCAGCAAGTCAAATTGAAGATTTCAAAGGTGTCAAAGTAAAACCATAAACCAGATTGAAGAAGTCTTTGAGGTCACAGGAGTTTCTGCACACCACCATGTTGGTGTGCCTCTAGAGTGAGCAAGAAGTCAATCGACAGTACCAAAGTAGTCAGCGGTGGCCTCACGGAAGTCCATCCCATAATAGGAAGTAAAGTAGCCAGCACCGTAGTAGTGCCCCACATCCAGAGGTTCGCTCTCATGTAATGCCATACCGTAATAAAATGCCATGCCGAAGCCCAGATCCGCTTGAGCCAAATCCTGAAATGCTAGCAGGCTCAGAGTGCCATTGCCGGCGTGCCAAAGCCGAAAGGCGGCACACCGCACCCGATAGCACCGGCCGGAGCTCGCGGCTTCACCGCGAAAGTACCGTCGGCGAAATCCTCGTAGTCGTCCGTGGCATAGCCTGTCAGGTTAGACGGGTGGACGGCGGCGTGATTCACCGTCTGCACGAAGCCTCCGAACTCACCGCATGTCGCCTCCGTGGTGGTTACCCGCGCCGATTGAGTTGGCGCGGGCTCCACATCCTCCACCTGCGAAACAGGCATAGCAGGGGCCGGCACGGCGGACGCCGATGCCGCCGCACCACCTGCCGGAACCTGCCCCTCCGGTGTGATCCCTACCGCAGCGGCAGGGCCACACACCAGAGCCGATGCATGCCCCCCCGCTCCGCTCCCAGGAATGAAAGATGCGTGGGTAAAATGTGCTGGAGTTGACATTCAGTCCGAGCTCAGTCATCAGAGTTGTCATCACCGACCCGTCATGACCGCTGTCATCACCGACGTGACCTGACCGCTGTCATCACCGATACGGCTCGACACCTCTGACTACCTCACTGACCTGATTGTCACCTCCTCTGATCGAGTTCGGTTGTCACATGAGACAGAGCACACACTAGCTCATTTCGCATCACACTCAGCATACTAGAACTATATATTATATTCTGTATGTTGAGAGAGACATTCTGAGTGCGAAACCCTGAGCGTTGCAGTGCTTCCTGTTTGACCTGTCTTGACTGACTGGGTCTTCTCGCAGGTTTGGCCCCACCACCGGCCTAAGGCTAGGAGCCGATTATGGTCGGCTAAACGCTTAGGGAAGCGCCAAGAGGGCGCGCCATCGAGGGATCATGGAAGTAAAGTAGGCAAGTAGTGGTGAGTGAGAGGAATCGTGCGTTCCGTTTCAGCGTTTAAATTAGTTAAGAAAATCCTGGGACGGCCTGATCAACCGTAGGGACCTTAACAATCTCGCGCGAGTACTTCTAAAATCGCGGGACTGAACGAAGAGCTCCTCCACGACATCACCACTAACTGCTGACTGTGTTGTTTTGCATCACAGGCTTTCTTTCCCCTTCCCTTTTTGGCACCCTCTTGGTGCTCCTGTTGTGAAATTTGATTGCTTGCTTGCTTGTTATCCTGCTAGGGATTGCTAGTGTTATCTTGCTTGTTGTTCTTTCTTTTAGATTTAGACATGGCCTCTACTCCGTTCGCTACACCGCCAGTGCTGCCGCGACGCTTGCTGACGCACCCCCCAGGGGCGAGGAAACGGCAACTTAAATTCGGAGCTCTGAATGGCACACCAACTCCGGCGGATGCTCCAGACACGTCAGATTTGTCAGTTTGCAACAACCTCGCATGGGAGTTGTTACGCAAGCCCGCGGAATTTGATGCTCTGCTCAGCGTCATCAAGGGGAAGTGCGTTGAGCCTGGAGAGTCTGCGAAGACATGGAAATTCACTAGCAGCGAGAAGAATTCTCGTTTGCTTTTGGACATCCTTGTCGAGCAACTCGATTCCAGACTCACGCTCGTTCACCCTAAGATGGCGTTGATGTTCGATTTGCAAAACCACGGTTTGGAGGTTCCGAAAAAGGCGAACCTCCTGCTGTTGGAATTGCTTCAGTCACTTTGCGCAGGAGACGCGTTGCGTGTCCTGCGTAAGGCTGACAGACTCTTCCCAGGGGATGGGAAGATCGCGCTTGTACATCTCGTGAGGCACGTAGTGCCTGATCACGAGGAGTTCAGTGCTGCGGACTTCCTATTCGCTGGTGACAGAGTTGACTTGAGAGCTGGCCAGGACCCAGCGGACTACATCGACGTGTTCCAGACTTCTCTGGACACCGTTGAGTCCGACTTGGGTCCTGGGTGCACCGTGACCATCTCGGAGAAGGCACGGATCGCATTATTTCTCCGTAGGATCTGTCCCGTCTTCTACAAGGCGGTGCATGATTCCTACACAGAGGAGAAGCTCGACGCTGACTCTTCGCTTTCCTTGTTGACCTGCTTCCGTGAGACACGGGCAGTGCACAGGAACGCGGGGACGAAGCTCAAGTCCCCACTAACAGCGGCTTTCTACAATGATGCAGGTTCGCACCACGGCGGAAACCGTGGTGCACATGGCCGCAGGGGAGTCTCTGACCGCACCCCTTCCCGTCCTTACATTCCGCCCCGTCGTACTAACCCTTTTAAGGGATTTGGCTCTGGCTACCGTGCAGGAGTCTTTCCCCGTAAGGGTGGTAAGACGGGCGGTAAAGGCAAGCAGAAAACCGGCAAAGGCAAGGGCAAGGGCAAGTCTCGTGTCGTCTTTGATCGGCAGACCCAGCAGTTCCGAGGGGAATGCTGGACCTGTGGGTCAAAGGGACAAAGGGCTGCCGACTGCCCGAAGCTCATGTCGGCTCATGCCTTTCATCTCGACCCGAAGCTGCTTGCGGAGCATGCTCGGACGGAGATCCTAGCCGCCCAGTTTCAGACTGCCTACGAGGAGTCTGAACAGGCACTAGAGTCTTTCTGTCTGCTGCACGGCACCCCAGCAGTTGTCGGGTACCAGGAGGACTCGTGCTCTGACAGTGAGAGTGAGGAGAGTTCTCACTCCGCTAGTCAGGAGCACGGGAACTCCGATGAGTCTGACGACGATGGGGACTGGGACGGCCTCTCCGAGGCTCAACAACAGGAGTGGGACCGTCTCCAGGAACATGCGGAGGCCAAATTTCAAAAGTTCTGTGCCCAGTCCGAGAAGGTCTCGCTGTCACTCGGAAGAGTGCACTTCGGGATGTTCCGGACCGGCACAGAACAGAAGGCTTGTGACCCCTTTCCCACTCCCCCCTACTTGCTGCCTGACATCCCTGTTGCTGCACCTGTCTCTGCACAGCATGATGCACCTCTCGAGGTGCCACAGCACTCACCACAGTCCACGGCTGCGGTGGTGTTCGCATGTTGCAGAGAGTATCACTCCGGACAGGCACAGCAGACACCGCACGGGTCAGCTCTTGTGGACCGTGCTCCGCAGGACCGAGCAGACTCGTCGGTGGTGTCTGCTAGACTGTTTGCAGCACAGTGTGAGTCACTGCCCTCACCCGTCCACCACACGCACACCGTCCCTGCACTCACAGAGACTTGTTCTCTGTTTGCAGGAATGACGGTGGTGCAGGGTGACAGTGAGGACAGTGACATGCACACGGCACCGGCACACACCGAGCACTCTTCCCCACACCACACTCACAGTGCATCTTTGTTGAGGGAGGGGTCACGGAGCAGTGCGGTGCCCCCGCCTGCTTCCCCCCTGTCTGCTCCAGGGAAATCCCTGGAGCAGGTTCACTGGGAGCGGGTGTGGGAGGAGGACTACAGGTCCCCTACCGTTTGCCACGGTAACCTTTTGACATCAAAGAGTTCACTAGGAGCTAGGGGTGTAGCCCCTCTGGTGACGCCCCCGCCACCTGGCCCTCCTGACTTGTTGCTGTCTGATGCAGGCTCTGCCGTGTCAGTGTCCCCACCAGCCAGTGAGCACCGGGTGCACACTGGGGGCACTGACACGGCCCCAAACTTTAACTCAATCAATCTTGGAGGTCGCCCTACAGAAGGGAGTCTCTTCCCCTCTTTCCTTCAGCAGTGTCCTCCTGTCCCCGCTCCGGTCCATGAGTCCTTGACCTGACTGGTGACACGCACATGTCTGACACACAGGCACCACCTCCACCGCCACGGCGTGTCGGTAGAGGTGGTGTCTCTATCTTCCGGTGTGCATTCATGTCCTTTGCCTTATTCACTTGCTTCCTGGCAAGTGCTTCGGCGGAGGCCCTCTCAGCCGCAGCACCTGTTCAGGGAGTGTGGTACGGATTGACATTGTGTCAACCGGGGGGGGAGATGGGAGGTGGGAAAAGCAGTACTGCGGTCAGTCAGTACAGTCAATCAGTCCAGTCAGTCCAGTCAGTTTGGTCTGGGGATGGTGGTTTATCAGATGGTGGCTTACCTGATGGTGGCATTGGTATCACTCCTGATTGGTCTGCCATCCGGCAGTGTTCCTCTGGTGATGGTTCTGGGTATTCCTCTGGTGATGGTTCTGGGTATTCATCTGGTGATGGTTCTGGATATTCCTCTGGTTCCGACTGGTATTGGCAGTATGACTCTGGTCAGCACCGCCACTATCCTCGTGGCTCCGACGGTTCCCCACCAGACAGCTCAGCCCAGATCTGTCTCCTTCAGGCGCTTGAGAAGCGGCGCCAGAGGTACAGAGCAGTATCAGCTCTGCTCCTGACAGCCTTCCTTGGCATAGTCCTGACATGTCTCTACCAGAGTGTCTATGAGGAGTTCCTCGTCGAGGCTCACTTTGAGGCTGGTCACCACCTGTCACCGATCTCCGCTGTCTGCAGTCCTGTGACTCAGACCCCGCTGTACGGCGCCATGCAGTATGTTGGCGACACAGCCCTGGAGATGTGTACCTGGTTCGGACTATTCTGTGCACCCCCTTCAGTCATCTTCTCCCAGGACCCCATGATACATCTTTACTCTATCACCGGCTCTGACACTGATGGCATTGTCTGTGACTCCGGTGCAACCGGCAATATCACCGGGTCCAGACACAGGATCTCTGACCTTGATACCACCAGGACCATATCCTTCAGCACAGTCATGACTGGACCCGCTTCACGGACTGACGGCACCGGCACACTGAGACTGATCGGCAGAGACATACTGACTGGTGACATTGATGAGTATAGCATTCCTGGCTGCCATTTCAAACACGGCGCCAAAACCCTCCTGTCAACTCGAGTTATGCTCCGGGAGGGTTTCTCATCACCTGACTTCATCAGTATGACATATACCCACCTTGACTCTGGCCGGACATACTCTATCATTGATGATGGCACAGACTATCTTTGGGCAGAGCCAGAGTCAGCAGATGTCAGCTTTCAGTCCTTTCAAGGCAATAAGAAGAGGCACAGATCAGGGGACCCATCCGACTGGATGTGGTCCAACAGTCAGTACAGTACCTGGGCTACTACTCATGGCTCTCCTACGGCTACGGCCAAGCTGGGGGAACCAGCCTTTGATGTCTCTTGTTTCGGCGACTCTCTCCCAGTCGGAGAGGGCAACAATCACCCTGCTCTGCAGCACTATCACAGTCAGAACAGTATATTCTCCGTCCAGTTGACTGGCTATTACTTTTATGCTAATCCGCCATTCACTATATCTATTCTGGACCGCCTTTTCACTAAGGGCAATGCTGACTTTCCTCTGGACCCTCATAATACTGTATATTTCTGGATAGTTCCCTATATGCCATCCCACAGGATCTGGCATAAGACCTGTACTATGGAGGTATTACACATCTGGCCTACTGGTACTACGGGGTTATTCAGCTACCTTGAGCGACACACCTACACCTCCACACACCCTCTCACCCCAGCTGGTTCTGACGGTGGACCTGGTCGGGTCTTCATCGATGGCACACCCTTTCCCATCTGCATCCTCTACCGAGACCGCCACACCCCGATCAGGGTCAGTCCTCCCCTTGAGCTGCATGATGCTCTCGGGCATGCCTCGATGACCCGTATCCTCCGTCTCTATGACATGCCAGGGGTAGACTTGGGCAGACCACAGTGTTCCAGAGCAGCCCTTGCTTCACTTACCACCTGCTCTCAGTGGTGTGCAGTCTGTGCTACGACGGGCCTCAAACAAAAATCAGCCCCAAGCAGAGACCGCCTCCGTACCAGTCAGCAGCAGCCAGCCCGCAAATGGGCCTCAGACATGACAGGCCCCATCTCACCCAGTGGCTATAATGGGCACAGATACCGTATCCACTTCATTGACATCTCCACCAGATACCTATTTGTGTTCACCGTTGCCTCTAAGGCAGACTACTATGTGTGTCTTCTGAGATTCATTGCCTATACCAGATCACTCTCCTACGGCATTGATGAGCTGTTCCTGTCCACCTCTACAGTCTCAGACACTGAGATGGTGCTGAGGACTGATTGTGCACCTGAGATGGCAGATGCCAAATGCCGGGCAGCTTACCAGCAGCACGGCATTGTCCACCAGACCTCTTCTCCCACAGTCCATACGGACAATCCTTATGCGGAGAATGTCACTGGCATCCTGTCCCGTATGATCCGATCCATCCTCACAGCTTCTGGACTTGACCTCAGCTACTGGCCGCTTGCGGCTAAGCATGGTGCCTTGTTGTGGTCTATTACACCACACAAGGAAGTGGTGACTACCCCTATCCACACTATGACAGGTCATCACTTTCAGTACCGACGTCTCCGTGCATTTGGTGCACACTGCTATGTGGTTATGGACAGTCAGCAGAGGAACAGCAGACAGCCAGGCATTTCATCAAAACTTCAGAACAGATCATGGGCAGGCCGCATGGTTGGTATCTCTATGGGCTCTAATGCCTACAAGATCCTAGACACCTCCGACGGCACAGTGCACCTTGTGGGCAAGCCACACTGGATACCTACCTACGAGCACCTAGGCAGATCCATGTCAGCATTCCCAGACACTATGGCAGCTGACAGAGAGGCTGATGCTACCTTCATCAGGCCATCTCCCTTCTCAGAGACACTCGACTGTACCTATGCCCAGATCATTGAGATCAGCTCATACTACTGCACTTCCGACCGACAGTCTTACGGCTGTGTGCTTCTCTCTGTTCCGTCGAGGGACAATACCTGGACTGACGTGGTTCATTATGTCAAGTCCACACCCGACGGTACACACTACAGACACCTGCTGGTGTATGTCGCACACTATAGGAAGACCGTCTCGGTCAATGAGCACTATCCGATCTGGACAGCTGTCAGAGCCCGAGAGAGCCGCAGACATCCTTCATATGGCGCTATCATCATCTCTACACTTGAACAAGGATTCTGACTAAAAAACACTAAAAATTCCTAAAGTTCCCTAAAAATTCATTGAAGCCCCTAAAAGCCCCTAAATCCTGGGTAAATAGGATTTAGGGGCTTTTAGGGGCTGGTTTGCCCTGTGGAAACCGCTGAAGTCTGAAAATGATGGCGAGAATCTAACATCGAGAGCCTAAAAAGTGTGTATAAATTTTGAGAGGGCCTAAGCGAGTAGGGAACGCTGAATATAATTTCTGAGAAAGCCATGCCGAGGGGTATAAATTGCGAGAACGTCTTTGAACGCTTACTTGTCGCGACAATATGACAATATGACTGATGACAAGAGGAAAGGTTACTTACATTCGAACGGTTTTTCGGAAATTTGGCAGTCTTCGCTCTAAGGAAGAAGAGTTTGACCTGGGAGAGTTTGAAAACTCTTCTTCCTACGGGATATTTTAATTATTTTTAAAAATATGGATAACCTACAAAAGCGTCAGAAACTCGAGCAGGTTAGTCTTTTTTTTTCTTCTAAGAAGGGACCGGATAGCTCACGCGCGTACGTATTGCGTGTGGACTGGGTGGGGAATTGCTCGCTCTTTGATTTGATAAGTTTGTTTTCACGTTTTTTGAGAATCCTTGCTTTATGGCTTTGGGGCAGGGAAACACGATAAGGGGCCCACGCGGGGTTGCCCTGCATGGGCGCGCTGTAGAGTGTGGGCCTGAAGGTACAGCGCTGGAGGTAAGGGGGTTAGATCCCTTGAGGTTCTAGCGCTCGGGCGTGGCGCCCTCCTTGCGGCCTACAATCTAGGCTTGAAAGCCGTTAGCATATTTTTTATCTACATATGCCTTTGTTTGTTGCATAGCTTTCATTGAGGTACTTGAATGTATTTAGGTTATCCGCTCTAGGTTAATGTGTTCTTGATCGCGCATTAAACCTTTCCCAAAAAAGTGCATGCACAAACTGATACTGTCTTTTTTTTTGTATTTTCAGGGGGTTGCTCCGGCGCGAGGACTGATGAGCGTGGGTAGCACGCGCCCTGCAAGAGCGCTCGAGGTATGCCTCTCTTATTCCTTCTAAATTCTCCCTGCCCCTCACCCCCTCAGCGCCTAACCTTCACCCCCCCTCACTGTACGTATCGATTTGCGTGCGTTATTAGATAGTTTCTCTGTTGACTGGCGGACCACGCACAGTTCTCTGATACTGTGGTCCGCGAGTCTTCGAAACTTTAGAGTTTCCGTTCGGGTGGCGGCGGCGGCCTTCCGTCACTATTTGCTGGCTAACCTCACGGCATCTATCACCATCACTATTTCCTGGCTAACCTCACAGCATCCATCACCGTCACTATTTGCTGGCTAACCTCACAGCATCCATCACCGTCGCTATTTGCTGGCTAACCTCACAGCATCCATCACCGTCACTATTTGCCAGCTAACCTCACAAAGATCCATCACCGTCGCTATTTGCCAACACCTCACGATTCATCACCGTCACTATTTGCTGGCTAACCTCACAAAGATCCACCACCGTCACTATTTGCTGGCTAACCTCACAGCATCCATCACCGTCACTATTTGTCAAGCTTACCTCCACAAAGAGCCATCACCGTCGCTATTTGTCGGGTTAACCTCACAAAGATCCATCACCGTCGCTATTTCAGTCGGCTAACCTCACGGCATCTATCACCATCACTATTTCCTGGCTAACCTCACAGCATCCATCACCGTCACTATTTGCTGGCTAACCTCACAGCATCCATCACCGTCGCTATTTGCTGGCTACCCTCACAGCATCCATCACCGGATTTGTTGTCATCCATCATCGCTAGTGTACAACCCTCCCATGTACCCTATGCACCCATGTACCCTATGTGTGATTCGCAGGCGAGTCGTACAGCGGTGACAGTGCCCGCTGCTGCCGGAGCCGCTGGGAATCCAGCAGCTGCTGCCGGAGCAGCTGCTGCGGCAGCTGGGGGTGTGAATCCCCAGTCCACGGAGAACCAGGCGCACCAAGACCCGGTAGGGCCCAGGCCTTCTTATTCCTCGCTTGCTTGCCCACCCTCCCCCTTGCTTTCAGGCCCGAGCCCACCCAAGATGCATGGCGGAGCGCACCTCTCCACCATCTGCCATCCCCAGCATGCTGTGTTGTGGCGGGAAGAGCTTGGTCTGGAAGCTGAGGAAGTTAGGAGTGATACCCCTCGTGTGCCGCAGCACCACATCTAGAGCCATAACTGCCTCAAACACGGGCGGTCCTATTTGCTGGCTAACCTCACAGCATCCATCGCCGTCGCTATTTGCTGGCTAACCTCACAGCATCCATCACTGTCGCTATTTGCTGGCTAACCTCACAGCATCCATCACCGTCGCTATTTGCTGGCTACCCTCACAGCATCCATCACCGGATTTGTTGTCATCCATCATCGCTAGTGTACAACCCTCCCATGTACCCTATGCACCCATGTACCCTATGTGTGATTCGCAGGCGAGTCGTACAGCGGTGACAGTGCCCGCTGCTGCCGGAGCCGCTGGGAATCCAGCAGCTGCTGCCGGAGCAGCTGCTGCGGCAGCTGGGGGTGTGAATCCCCAGTCCACGGAGAACCAGGCGCACCAAGACCCGGTAGGGCCCAGGCCTTCTTATTCCTCGCTTGCTTGCCCACCCTCCCCCTTGCTTTCAGGCCCGAGCCCACCCAAGATGCATGGCGGAGCGCACCTCTCCACCATCTGCCATCCCCAGCATGCTGTGTTGTGGCGGGAAGAGCTTGGGCTGGAAGCTGAGGAAGTTAGGAGTGATACCCCTCGTGTGCCGCAGCACCACATCTAGAGCCATAACTGCCTCAAACACGGGCACCATCCGGTTGTCGATTGCCGCATCCCGGAACTTCACCCCTCACCTGAGTAGCGCTGCGAGCTGTGCAAAACTATTGCACAGCTGTCAGCACGCACTCCCTTCAACATGAACCCATTCACTCCCGTCGTATTCAGCCCACTCCCTCCCTTCATCACCCCCTTACTCACTCCCTTCATCATCCCCCAACTCCCTCCCTTCATCATGTGGTGTGGTGGACATTCATTCATCCGACTTGCAGCCAATGCTTGCGTGTGTTACCCACAGGCATGTCTTCTGCCTCGTCGCTCGTTTCCCCTCATCCCCTCATACTGGTGCACAAAGCTCATGGGCGGGACAAAGTGTCGTGGGAGGGAGAGAGGGTGGATATGGTGGGGTGGATACGGTTGTGTGGTGCCCACATGATTGAGCCAATTCTGCACCCCTTGGTTCGCGCCATACTCGTGCAGAATGCTCATGGGCGGGACAAAGTGTCGTGGGAGGGAGAGGGTGGATATGGTGGGGTGGACAAGGTTGGGTGGTGCCCACAGGTTTGAGCCAATTCTGCACCCCTTGGTTCGCGCCATACTCGTGCAGAATGCTCATGGGCGGGACAAAGTGTCGTGGGAGGGAGAGGGTGGATATGGTGGGGTGGACAAGGTTGGGTGGTGCCCACAGGTTTGAGCCAATTCTGCACCCCTTGGTTCGCGCCATACTGGTGCAGAAAGCTCCCGGGCGGGACGGGCAACGAGTGGAAGAGGGAACTGGAGGGTGGATAGATAGGTTCCGGTGGTGCCCACAGGTTTGAGCCAATTCTGCACCCCTTGGTTCGCGCCATACTCGTGCAGAATGCTCCCGGGCGGGACAAAGTGTCGTGGGAGGGAGAGGGTGGATATGGTGGGGTGGACAAGGTTGGGTGGTGCCCACAGGTTTGAGCCAATTCTGCACCCCTTGGTTCGCGCCATACTGGTGCAGAAAGCTCCCGGGCGGGACGGGCAACGAGTGGAAGAGGGGACTAGAGGGTGGATAGATAGGTTCCGGTGGTGCCCACAGGTTTGAGCCAATTCTGCACCCCTTGGTTCGCGCCATACTGGTGCAGAAAGCTCCCGGGCGGGAC
>LGRX02033726.1:0-36316 GCA_001247695.2 Cymbomonas tetramitiformis | reverse complement strand
GTTGATCATTTCGTGGTGGACGGTGGTGCTACGAGGATGCCCGAGCATGCGGAGAAGTACTTGGACATCGAGGGGCATTCACGGGCGGCTGTGGAGAGAGCGTGCGATGTGGTCCGCGCGGTGCAAGTGGAGGCAGAACTTTCCATTTTGGCAAATGCGGCGAAGCGAGCATTCGTGTGTGTCATCGGATGGAAGCGCTCCCGTGAGAGTCAGGATGGCGGCTGGTGGTGTAAACCCTGCACGTGTGTACTCATGGTGTGAGGAGGAAAGCGATGCTCTACGCCCAGAGACCGAAGTTGATGAAGGTGGGGATCAGGAGATGGCGGAGCTCATGGCGAATGGCTTTTTGCCCTTGGGCAGTTTGTCTGAATTGGAGAGGGAATGCATCGTAACTGATGGGACGCCGCAACACAGCCTAGCGGTAGAGGAGTACGAGCGGTGGATGCGTGAGAGGACTGGAGACGCTTTCGTGCTTGCGTTCGCGCATCGTGTGAGTAGGGATCACGCGAGTTATTTGGCATGTGAGTTGGAGGAACACTCTTTTGATGGCACAGACTTATTGCTTGGCGGGTTGAGGGCATCGATATCCGATGATGAAGCCATCAACATCGCGGTCATGCAAAATCAGATTTTGTGCACTGATATTGAGGTGGAACGAGTAGCCATTCGAGCGAGATTGGCTGATTTCGAGGTTGGGTGCCAAGCTCGCTTACTACAAGCAGTCGTGGATGGTGAGGATGGCTTGAGATGGAGGCTTGGCAACGGAGTTGGGGGCGATGGAATGCAAGTGGAGGGTGGATGTTTTCATGCGGAAAACTTAAACCGGGCGGAAGCGATGGAGAAAATGAATGCGCTGCGGGCAAAGGCGGCGGAAGGGACATCGCAACCTGGTGACAAGGGGTATATGCTGGCACAGCGGCTGGTGCCGATGTCTGGTGCGGTCGTGGTGGATTGCTGGAGTTGCAAATCAGTCAAGATGAGTTTTCCTAGTGGATCGAAGTTTGCAGGACACATACCGTTGGCGGCTGTGCGGCGTGCTGATCGGCAAGTTGACCATGACACGCCGGTAATCGAGCTGGGAGGAGTCGGAAAGGCGACTGGCCCTAAGCTTATAGCGCTTGGGCTGACGACAATCGGGTCGCTAGCGGCGTTGACTGAGACATCTATGGCGGCATTGCATGTTCAAATGCAAGTTGCTGGGGTGAAAAACCTCAATCTTCGCAGACATCATGAAAACGCGCTTGCATTGCTAGCCACTGGCGTGGCCGATGAGGATCCCGCTAGTGAAGACGAGCGCGAGATGGAGGATTGCTTAACTTTTGATGATAGTGATGAAGAGATCGAGAGGAATTTGGTAAGTGATTGTGTGAATTGCAATATAGTAGCTAGGGATGTGGGTTAGTAGATGCCGATGTTGTAGGGAGTGGTAAAGATATCTGCCCCATGCATTTGTCCCCAACCTAGTGCGAGGGTAGTAGAATGCATGAAGGTTGCCTTGATATCATGCGCACTCAAAGTAAGTGAGAATGAAGGGTAGGTTTCGTGTGGTGTTATGGAACAGGGATGAGTGCATCTCGGTTGTTGAAGATCGCCAACCAACGCATTTTCAAGCACGCAGAGTTTCGTGGTGATCAAGAAGCTATTTGCACAGCGGCTGTCGGCGGAAGTGACATTTTGGCAGTTATGCCTACGGGGGCTGGAAAGAGCTTGTGTTACCAACTTCCTACAACCATCGGATCTGGACTCACGGTAGTGATATCTCCACTACTATCCTTGATGCATGATCAAGTAACAACATTAGTCAGTAAGGACATCGCTGCTATCAAGTATACTAGTGAGCTGACAATTAACGCGAAGGCATGTTATCTAGATATGATAAAGCGAGGGATGATAACATTGTTATATCTTGCACCAGAGACATTAATCAGTGAGCAAGAGAAAGATGCCGATTTGACACGGGCACTTTTAGAAGTCCACGCTATGGCCAAATTGAAGCGGTTTGTAGTGGATGAGGCTCATTGTGTCAGTGAGTTCGGTGCAGACTTCAGAAAGGCATACGCTAGGCTCGGAGAACTGAGAGACCGTTTCCCGGACGTACCATTCACGGCAGTTACAGGGACAGCCACAGACAAGACAAAATCAGATATTAAAGTACTGCTAAAGCTTAAGAAACCCATGGAGTTTTGCACCAACTCGCATAGACCCAATCTGTATGTGAGTATCCTAGACAAGATTTTGGAAGATGAGACAGTTTCCGGGCAAAACATTGAAGGGAGTTGGCGACAAATACATAGTTTCATATTGGATCAACCGTCCACCTCTGCTGGCATCGTCTATTGTATGACTCAAGTTCAATGTGAGAAGGTTGCAACCTGGTTGAGTCAACAAGAGCATACGGGTGCTTTAATCACGACGGCACACTATCACGGAGGAATGATATCTTCCGATCGTTCACAAGTGTACAAAGACTTTATGACAGGAAAAATCCGAGTAGTAGTGGCGACCAATGCCTTTGGCATGGGTGTAGACAAAGCAGACGTCAGGTGGATTGTACACCACACGATGCCACAATCTATTGAGGCATATGTTCAAGAAATTGGTAGAGCAGGAAGAGATGGCGAGCGGGCTAACTGCATGTTGTTGTTCTCACCAAAGAACTTGCAAAATATCAAAATCGTGTTTCAAAAGAATACAGAAAATCAAGAATCGAAACGAAGCAAACTCAAAGAGATGGGCAAGTATTGTTTCAACATCAAAGATTGTAGACACCAAATGTTATTGGATCACTTTGGCGACAAAATCAAAGTGTCACGAGGTTGCAAGATGTGTGACATTTGCTCGACACCAAGTGGACTTGTTTTGACAGAGGCACAAGAGAAACGTGGCAGTGGTATGAAGAGACCTCAACGCTCATCGCATTCTTCACTAGAGCCTGGCCAGAGGAAGAGGCGTTAATGGAAAATACTATGTATTTAGTATATATATTTGGAATGTAAGCTTGCACTATATCAAATAGCATATAGCATATCATATTGATAGCGGTAAAGCACCTATAGAGAAAGACGGGACCTCTCTTATATTGACGGCTAATAGCAACATGTCATTAAGTACCTTTCATGGCATGTGACACGTTGTAATGAACTAGGGGCAAGATGCTCATGGGATTCGCCGCGTCTTTCACAAGAAATAACCTTGAAATGAAAAAGTTATGACATTTTACTTTATTTTGAAACTGCAGATACCCTGTTTCGCTGGCCAACTGGTGATTTTGACACCGGTATCTCTTGTACTAGGAGTTCCAGGCATCTCCTGGACATGCGTCAAGCAGTAAACCTGCATTATATAACCCCCTGCTGCCACCATACAAATTTTAGGGGATTCGGAGGACCCCCCCTGACAAGTACTTCCAGAGTCTCCGGACGCCCATAAGCTCAATCTGCGTTACAAACCCTAAGTAATATTCGCGCTATTTCGGTCCGGAGACTCGGGTTCCAGAGTAGTGGTAAACGTTATTGGGCACGAAGTGGGAACTGATTCCGCGCGATCGAGATGTCATCAGGCCTGAGACAGGTCGTCATCGTCATTTCGCCGGATCCGAGGTGCCACCGCTCCGAGGTGCACATGGTAAAACTGCGAACGGAAGATCGAAGGCAAAGGGAAAGGCAAAGGGTTTAAGATTTAGCGGCAGTAGGAATAGTTTTCAGAAGCATATGGAAAGTATTCTAGTGCTTCTGAAAACTATTCCTACTTCTTCTATATCCTAAAACCTTTGCCTTGCCTTTTACTGCTGCACGCGACCGGCAAGCATCTTTGAAACTTCCGAGTTTCAAAGATGCGTTTTGTATTTTGGGTGCACCCTAAAATTACAAAACAGCCGAGCGCTTCCCGTTTGTGCGGGATATTCACATCTATTCCATGGAATATTTCATATGAATTAACACATATGTACACGCAGGGAAAACCCTCGGCTGCTTGGCATCTTTGGGTTTGGGTTTGGGTTCGAACCCAAACCCGAACCCAAAACATCTGCCTTAGAAATAAATTGCGCGTTGGGCGCACAAGTGACTTGAAGCCTTGAGCTTCAGGTAACTTAAAGATATATCCCTTGGCAGTATTTGTGCCAAGCTTCGTGCTCTAGGACGCACGGGAAGCCCTCGGCTGTTTGGCATCTTTGCGTTTGGGTTCGAACCCAAACCCAAACCCAAAACATCTGCCTTAGAAACAAATTGCGCGTTTCGCGCACAAGTAACTTGAAGCCTTGAGCTTCAGGTGACTTAAAGATATGTATCTTGGCAGTATTTGTGCCAAGTTTCGGGCTCTAGGACGCACGGGAAGCCCTCGGCTGTTTGGCATCTTTGGGTTTGGGTGTCACGTTCGAACCCAAACCCAAAACATCTGCCTTAGAAATAAATTGCGCGTTTCGCGCACAAGTAACTTGAAGCCTTGAGCTTCAGGTAACTTAAAGATATGTATCTTGGAAGTATTTGTGCCAAGTTTCGTGCGCTAGGACGCACGGGAAGCCCTCGGCTGTTTGCCATCTTTGGGTTTGGGTACGTTCGAACCCAAACCCAAAGGCAAAGGCATAGGACAGTTTCGTAGATTCTGTCCCGATGCCTTCGCAACCTCGCATGCTAACTCATATTATAATGAATATTCAACTTTCAAGCGTTGGATACCCCACGCCAACGGGAAGCGCTCGGCTGATTTGTTATTTGGGTATGCGCACCCAAATGACAAAAAACGCATCTTTGAAACTCGTTAGTTTCAAAGATGCGTGGCCGATGCCTTCGTGCTTATGTGTATATGTCATATGAAATATGCCATGGAATAAATGTGAATATCCCGCACAAACGGGAAGCGCTCGGCTGTTTTGTAATTTTAGGGTGCACCCAAAATACAAAACGCATCTTTGAAACTCGGAAGTTTCAAAGATGCTTGCCGGTCGCGTGCAGCAGTAAAAGGCAAGGCAAAGGGTTTAGGATATAGAAGAAGTAGGAATAGTTTTCAGAAGCACTAGAATACTTTTCATATGCTTCTGAAAACTATTCCTACTGCCGCTAAATCTTAAACCCTTTGCCTTCCCCTTTGCCTGTTCGCAGCTTTACCATGTGCACCTCGCAGCGGTCGGGTGGCACCTCGGGTCCGGCGAAATGACGATGACGACCTGTCTCAGGTCTGATGACATCTCGATCGCGCGGAATCAGTTCCCACTTCGTGCCCAATAACGTTTACCCGCATGGTACTCTACATGACATACGCGGACGACATGTAACGTGTCATTTAATTCGAAAGTAGGAACTATCATTTTTAATCTAGTTTTCGCCCCAAAGTTAATCCGGAATAAACCCCGAGCCCTCGTCTAACGGGTATTCAGGATAAGCCAGCCTCGCCGAAGCATATGCCAGTGCCCAGGTATCGCGGACATCTCCGTCGGGCTCGTGCTCGACCAGGGCATATGACATTGCATCCCACTCTCTTCCTAGCCTGGCAAGGGTGTCTACTACTGAGAATTCAAACACCGGCTCTTCTTCCTCAGTCTCATCTCCCTCATGCTCCTCTTCGGTGAGGTCCGTCTGCTCACTCATACCCAACCTTGTTTTCAGGCTACGTGTTGTGGCTTGTGGTTTCGTTCTGCTTTTGTTTTGTGAGTGAGGATTGTTTGTTGTAGTTTGCTGGGGAACTCTTAATGAGGGAATTTCGGTGCAGGGTGCAATATGGTCTTGTATAACCCTGTGCTCTGTGTTCTGTCTGTATATGCTTTCCGTTCTGTGTTCTGATTTCAAACTGGTCATATTGCCAGCTTTATGTCTGTGCTGTCCGAGCTCGGGGCCCTGTGTTTTGTGCTTTGTGTTCCGCCTGCCCCTGTTTTGTGCTATGTATTCTGTGCTCTGTGCCTTGTACACTGTGCTTTGTGCCGTGTGTTGTGTTCTCTGCTTGCTTGTTGCCTATTACCCGCAGCTTAAGGTGGCTTAAGCCACCTTAACTTGAAGGGCTCATTGGGGCTTCTTCGGCGTTGCTTTCAAAATTTGGAGACCCATGTCGTCAAGATCTTGAGCTGCTCTTTCTGCAGTGTCTTATCAAAAGTTTGATCTGAGTTCATCTTGACCCTCAAAATCTCGGTTGAAGTAGGGTGGGTACTTCCCAAATTTCCTTAAGATGGCTTAAGCCACCTTAAGCTAATTTGCTCACGGGGGCTTCCTCGAAGGCGCTTTTCAAAATTTGGAGACCCATGTTGTCAAGATCTCGAGCTGCTCTTTCTGCAGTGTCTTGCCAAAAGTTTGATCCGAGGTCATCTTGACCCTCAAAATCTCGGTTGAAGTAGCACGGGTATGCAAAAACTGGGAAAATCGCTCAAATTCCCTAAATGTTGCACCCTCTTGGATACTTCCCAAAATTGCTCACCGGGAACTTGGGCTCGCCGAATAGTGCATATAGTGTCTAAAAGAAGACATTGTCGCCGTCATTTTGAGCTAAAATGATCTAGTTTCCGGTACCGATAGCTCCCGTAATAATTGAAAACGTTAAGGTGGCTTAAGCCACCCTAAATCGCTGTTAGGGTGGCTTAAGCCACCCGAAGGGTAATAGCCATTGTGGTTTGTGTTTTGAGTCCAGTATTCTGTGCTCGGACTATCCACTTTCTGTGGTTTGTGCCCATTGTTCTGTGCTTCAACTGTATCTGCTCTGTGTGCTGATTACAGTGCTTCCTGTCACAATTCAATTTATTGTGCTTTGTACTCCTACTTCCCCTGTGGTTGTTCTGAACTGGGTTTATAAGTACACTACAATTTGTGCATTGTGCTCTGTGCTCAAGATGCCCCTGTTCTATGCTTTCTGCCTTGTGCTTTATGCTCGGCTTTCCCCCTTTTTGTGCTCTGTGATCTTTGCTTGGGCTGTCCTTGTTTTGTGCTCCGACTTCTGTACTCTGGATGTCCACATTCCTTACCGTGTGTTTAGGTTGTGCAAGGAGACTGCTCTGTGTTCTGTGCTCCGTGTTCGGTTTGCCAGTGCTTTGTGCTCTATATTCTGTGCTCTGTGCTTTGTATTGTATGATCTGTGCTCTGTGCTTATTGTTCGACCTGCCTACAACTTGAGCTTTTAGCTTGGTATTTTTTGCTCGGCCCTTCCACATTCTGTGTTCTGTACTTTGTGTTCTATGCTTC
This sequence comes from Cymbomonas tetramitiformis, assembly GCA_001247695.2. Classification (NCBI taxonomy): domain Eukaryota; kingdom Viridiplantae; phylum Chlorophyta; class Pyramimonadophyceae; order Pyramimonadales; family Pyramimonadaceae; genus Cymbomonas; species Cymbomonas tetramitiformis. The sequence goes on along the minus strand of LGRX02033726.1, from coordinate 29,156 downwards.
GGCTGCACTTGCTGTGTGTTATGTGCACTATGCTTAGTGCTCATATTTTCCCAGGGTTCTGTGCTCTGTGCTCTGTGTTGTGTGGTCTGTGCCCAGGCGCCCCTTTCCTTGTGTACTATGCTTTGAGCTTGGACTATCCTTACACGGTGCTCTGTGTTCTTTGGTCCGTGTGCCCACTCTCTTTGTTCTGTGCTCAGACCTTCCGGTCTTTGTGCTTTGTGCTTTGTGCTTGCATCGTTCTTGCTTTATGCTTAGTGTACCCATTCCCCAAAAGCCAGGCTATGTGCTCACCAGGGCATATATCTTACCGTGGCGGGCCGGCCCGGGGCCGTAGCGTGTCACGCCGGGCCGAAAGCGGGCCGGGACTGGATCAGGCTGCGGGCCGTAGACGAACCGTGAAAATCTCAAAATTTTACGCGAAAATTTCGATTTTCATGATGATCCCATACTTAAAATTCGAAAAATTCGCCTGCGGCGGGCAATTTTCGAGACTGGCCGGGCTGGCCGAAACCGGGCCTGAAACTTTTGCAACTGCGGACCGCAAAATAATTTGGAAGATATATGCTCTGGTGCTCACTATTCTGTGCTTTGTGCTCGATCTGCCTATACTCCGTGCTTTGCGCACTATGTTTGGTCTGACCAGACTCCGTGCTCAATGCTTTATGCTCCGCCTGCTCGTGCTCCGTGCTTCGGGCTCTGATCTCGAGGCGCATAGCTCTGATTTTAGTGCCATTTTCCTGTAAGGGGCAGTGAGGGGCGGTGAGGGGCGGTGAGGGGCAGTATGTGTTTTTGTTTCAAAATAGATGAAGTGTTTGTGTATTGTGTTGTTCTTGGGGAAGGCGGGTATTGGGGCAAGGGAATTTGTCTTTACCTGGCCAGGCACCCTCCCCGTCCGGATCTTGTAGTTCGGGACCTGGTATTCCCAAGCCTGGTGAGGGTGTCGGACTCGATGAAGAAGGAGACCGTCAACAGCATGTGTTGCTCATTGATGTTAGATCCTGCTTCCCCCTTTCCCTTTTTCCCAATGTAAGCGGGGGGTTCTTTGTTTCTTTGAAAAGTGATGTTACTTTCCTTATGCCTTAATGCGGTCAGCAAGTTTCTCCTAATGCTCAGCGGTAATTCTAAAATGACAAAGATTCCTCTTATGGTGTGGGATTTGAGCTCACCCCTCGTCCCAAGAGCCGCAAGGTACTTGTTGATCTTCCCTTCCGGCCCTTCCTCGAATCCCAATCCTCTTAGCCCTTCGGCCGAGAGCTTCACCTGCTCAAGGAAGACCTGTGACAGCCCGCTAACTTCCGCCCTCTTAATTCCTCTAGCAACAACAGGTTTGTCAGTACTCAACAGCTGTTCTTCACACAAATTCAATGTCCCCCTTCCTAATTTTGCTGTTTGTGTTTTCGGATCTACACAAATAGTTTCCCCCTTTCTTAATGGAAGTTGTAATTATTATTTTGCCGTTACTTCCGGTTTCAGGGCGTTGTGTGCCCCTTTTAAGATTCCAAGGATGTTTGTCACTTTCTTTCGGCTGTTTCGTTTTGTGTTGTGTTCCTTTGTCCAATGCTGGCTTATTTTCCGTGGTTTTACTTTTGAAGCACTTGTTCCAGTTAATTCTACGGTGTGTTCCAAAGATGCTCTTGGCGCAAGTAGTTTTCACGTGTTTTGAAATGAAACAAACTGAAACAGGATGCTTATCAGTTTCCTTCAGTTTATGCGTCGTGTGTTGCGTTGCTTTGCCCGATGCTTGCTTAAATTCCGTGGCTTCTCTTTTGATGCTCTTGTTTAAGTTGATTCTACGGTGTGTTCCTACAATGCTCTTACCGCAAGTAACTTTCACGTGTTCTGGAATGAAACAAACTGAAACGAAATGTTTATTAATCTCCTTCGGCTTTTGTGTCGTGTGTTGCGTTGGTTTGTCCAATGCTTGCTTGATTTCCGTGGTCTCTCTTTTGATGCTCGTATTCAAGTTGATTCTACGGTGTGTTCCTACAATGCTCTTACCGCAGGTGACTTTCGCGTGTTCTGGAATGAAACAAACTGAAACGAGATGTTTATTTATCTCCTTCTGCTTTTGTGTCGTGTGTTGCGTTGGGTTGTCCAATGCTTGCTCAATTTCTGTGGTTTTTCTTTTGTTGCTCGTATTCAAGGTGATTCTACGGTGTGTTTCAACGATGTTCCTAGCGCAAGAAACTTTCTCGTGTTCTAAAATGAAACAGGCTGAAAAGAAATGCTTAGCAGTTCCCTTCGGCTGTTGTGTCGTGTGTTGCGCTAATTTGTCCAATGCTTGCTTTTTGTCCGTGGGTTTTCCTTTGAAGCTCTTGTTCCAAGTGATTCTGCGGCGTATTCCTTCAATGCTCTTAGCAAAGGTGTCTTTCGCATATTCTCGTAAAGTACTTTCTTCAAATCTTATTTTTGCTTCCAAATTGTAACTCTCCGCGGCTTTAACCGTTATTGGCGTGTGTAATTTTGTTTTAACCGAGAGTTTCTTTGTAATGTCCGAAAGCTGGGCTTTTGTACTTTGCGATTCCGAAGCTGATGGGTACTTGCTCACAATAAGGAGCAAAGAAAGGTAAAGGAAAGCAAGAAACTTCGGCGTGCTTATTCCTCCTTTAGATTTTGAGTAACAATGGGAACGAATCTCACCTCTGCTATCCACAGCGCGTAATCTTCCAACTCACGTTCCCCTGAGAAGGATGCGAGGTAGTTCTCCACACTCGCGGTCTTTCCTCTGATGACCACCGCGAGCGAATCTTGGAGCTTGCCTATGGCCGGATGTCTCCTTCCTTGCGTCGAAAGAAAATGCTTTAGGAGCACAACCGTGTCTTGCGCCTTAGTCAAAGCCGCTTGCGTGAAGAAAGCCATATCTGCGCGCCAATCCCTTTCACCCTTAAGCTTCGCGGGTTTGCTGGAATTCTGCAAACGAACAATCAGAAAAGAAGTCTGTTATTCAGTAGTCAGTCAGTATCCGCCCCCTTGAGCACAGTTAAGTGCTAAAAAAGGGACGGCGCGATTAGAGGTCGCTAGTTGTCGCCTTCACTGCCCTACGGATCCTAGGATCCATAGGACTACAGGTTTTTAAAGAAAAAGGGCAAGTTAAGCAAAATAAAATATACCTTTAGTATACTTTATTAGCTCAACTGAAAATTTTTAACACGAAAGGTACTAAACCCTAAAAAAGGAGGTCAGTACGCTGGCGGCAAAAATTCGGACACATTAGTTGATGTAGGATTGGAGTATATTCAAGATCGCTGCGACAATTTCAAAACTTGTCTGCGGAAACGTATCCGTTAGCACGCGAGATCGGACAGTCCGATCGTTCGGTCGACGATTCGATCGATCGGTCGAAAATTAGTTGATGTAGGATTGTGTTGTATTCAAGATCCTTGCGACAACTTGAAGATGCCCTTCTTCAAGCATCTGTCATCTGACTGTCCGATCGTTCGGTCGACGATTCGATCGGGCGGTCGAAAAATAGTCGATGGGGGGATGGTGTATCTTCCAAAGGCGAGTGACGACGCTGAACATCAAAATTTGTGACGTGGAAAATTTTTGAGCAGTTTTGACAGTGTTCCGATGACGATGTCATTTCGTCCCCCAACCTTTTTTTTGTGAAATCTTGCATCGTCCCTTTAAGGGAACGACTGCCCGTTTCCGGTTTTTTCAGAAGATTCGGAATTTTTGACGTGCGACAGAAAGATTTCTTGCGACAGCGACATAAATGACCATGCATGCGACAAAAAAGACCGGGTTCCCCTCGCTGTTGTACACTGCAGCATGGTCTAATGTGGACTGCATCAGATCGATGTACTGAGTGACTGACTCGGGCTGAATGCAGAAGACCCGTTTGCTCAAATCCCACATGAGGATACCGGTGACCTCACCACTGGGATACTTCTGCAGCTCCTTCACCTTGTCCTGCAGCATCCTCAGCTTGCTGTTGTCGATCATCGGACCCGTCTGCCTGGGGTAGATGACATCCCGCTTGTTAGACGGTATGTGCGTGGTGTACCTGTCACTGAACATCCACTCGTCATCCTCCTCGTTCTGGTACATCTTCTGATCGATGCTCAGCCAGTTGGGCCAATTCAGCTGGTCTTCCCTCACCCATTTCTGCTCACCACATCGGGCAAACTCCACCGCGACATGTTCCAGGGAAGGTCTCTCTGTCAGGTCGTGCTGCTTGACAATGCAGCACAGCCGCGCGGTGTCGTTCTTGTCTTTGTACAACCTCTGGTTCTTCCACCTGTACGAGCCACTGACGACGTCCGCACGGTTGTCCCAAAGCTTCACTCTGCAGCCTTCCCAAGGGAGCGGGTTCGCACAGACGCTCCCGAGCATGCGCCCCGACTCCTCCTGCCAACTGCCCGCCAGCGATGGCAACGCACTGTCGCAAACGCGTGCATATGATGGTACAAACATTCTCGGAATCGAACGAACTTGACACTCGCGACTGGTCATAAGCATCATTAATATTCACTGGTGCCGGTGACTGCTCGAGCAATTCTCAACACAGCATAAGATCGTAGAGCTACAAAATTTTTAAAATTCTGATACCCTGATATCGAACGCTGAACTCTTACATGCAAGCCCAGATTCCAACATGAAAAAGTATGAAAACAGCAGTAAAATGTATCCATCAAAATTGATATTATATCACAAAATACGAATTATTGTGTACAAAAGCTGTGAGCAGAACTGTCTTAGCACTCTAGCACTGGCACGCGAACAGCCACCTAGTACTTGCGAAGGCAAAACAATAATGAGTCCACTAGCCTGACCTCCGGTCAGAGCCTACTTATATCTCAATGCTCTGTCACATTTCCCAAAACTGTAACGGGTTCTAGCCCTTAAATCAAGGTATGGCTTACGCGAGGTCGACTTTACACAAAACTTCCGATTTTCTAGATCGTGAGATAAATGCGATTGAAGTGTGCTCTTAAGTATGGTTAAGTATGGGAGGTAACCGAGCGGTATCGGCCATAACTTTTCAATGGCTGGGTCAATTGTATACCCAGAGCGCGCAATATGCTTAGATTGGTTTAAGCGACATGTTTATCGAATAAAAATATTTTCCGAAGTTTTGTGTAAAGTCGACCTCGCGTAAGCCATACCTTGAAATCTTCATCTGGCCAATGGAAAGTCATTATTCCATGCCAGCTCTAACAATGTTACCGTTCACCGCATTCTGACTGACACGTCAGCGGCAAAGGAGTCACTGCCATCTTCGTCTTATCATTCCCTGGTCATTTGATGGTGACCATATCTTCTCTGACAAGTCTGCATCTCACAGATGGTCATCTTCGCAAAGCCTGTCATGCTGTCACCACTGTCATGCGTGTCACCAGCTGAACAAACCCGGCGCGGTACCATGAGAAGCCGGCGTTTGTTACAGCTGTCGCAAACGCGTGCATATGATGGTACAAACATTCTCGGAATCGAACGAACTTGACACTCGCGACTGGTCATAAGCATCATTAATATTCACTGGTGCCGGTGACTGTTCGAGCAATTCTCAACACAGCATAAGATCGTAGAGCTACAAAATTTTTAAAATTCTGATACCCTGATATCGAACGCTGAACTCTTACATGCAAGCCCAGATTCCAACATCCCCCATCTGTAGCTGCTGCGTGCAGTAGCACAGACTCAAATGTGGGCTTGTTCAGCATACTGGGTCGTATCACCATCTGCCATGAACTTGCCCAAACTGAAAGTGAACATACCAATGCCTTCACCTTCTCCGCCCTGTAACATTCTGGCTCTGACCAGCGGATTCTTGAACACCAAGACCCACATACACCTGCGGCCAATAGGTCCATGTTCCAGATGCCCAATCACATGCAAGCGTCCTGTCTGACTCAATCGTCTGAAGTACGCAGCCCTGCTCTCGGTCATGTCTGTCAAGTAATAAGATGGAACGTGGACACATGCCACCACACGACTGGCCATTACTGCCAACGGAAACGCGATATCCAGCGCTGCGAACCAAGGCGAAGTCACCACTGCGTCACAGACACCATACTTCTCCTTCCATATACGATAGTTACCTGGCTGAAGTGCGTCATGCGCCTCAGACCAGCCCAACTGAGAGTTCCAGTCATTGTTCATGAATCTCAACTGCGGCCATTGCTCCACCATCACCTCACTGATGACCCCAGTGCCTGCCCATGGGTCCCACACGCCATCGACGGACTTCCAGTCCACCTCTGTCGCCAAACGCCTCACCTCAGAGGGCACTGTGATGACCAGTTCAAGCCCCCACTGCAGCGCGCTAGCTTCTCTCACCTGAGCCTTAGTCATGTGTCTCAGCTCTCCACGTCTTTCAACTTCTTCTTCAGCCAACGCAGGCACAAGAGGTGCATCCCTCAGATACCTTGCCATGCATGGCCTTCTGTTCCCGATATTTCTTGCTCAGCACCGTGCGGTGCCCCTCATTCCAATGCCCTGGCATGAAGATCTGCACAGCCTCAGAGAGCTTGTCCTGTCTTCCCCAATCAATCTGATCTGGCATGCCCAAGAACATGTCCTCCTCTTTCAACAGCATCTCCCTTGATGAGATGGCATGCCAAGGCTGAGACTTGTCTCCCTTCACCACTCGACGGGGACCCACGTCTGCTGGCAACAGGCGCATCTCCGCAGACAGCTTCTCATTCAATTGCTGCTCCTTCATGCCCAGTCTGTCCTCTAGGGCACCAGAGCTCTCATCTTTCTGGGTCTGCACCTCAGCGTTGGCGGCTTGCATCCCCGTGCCTGAGCACCTGGGACATAGCCACTCGCCTTCTGGTACTCCATCCAGTGCTGGGGTCAGACACCACAAGTGGTACCCCCTGTTGCATGCGTCGCACAACAACATCTCTGCTTCCCCATCAGTCTTCCTGCAAACTTCACATGCTAGGTGCTTACTGGGAACGGCTGCACTGCAGTCATACTGATCCTTCACCTGTAGGTGACATGGCGCGATGCTCTGCACGGTGCTCTTCTCTCTTAACTTGGTGGCGTCCTCAAGTACCACCACACCATCTCGCTGTATCTTGACCAGCTTCAGAATGGCAGATTTGGTCGCGACTTCCATGCCGCTGCGAGGCTTCTGCCTGATGTAGACGAAATCGCCCACCTTAAACTGGTGTGGACTAGGCTCATAGCCCCCACCTCTTCTCCCTTCATAATGTAATGTATCACGATGCTGTGCGACCTCCAGGCTGCAACCAGCGTGTACCATCAGTCGCCTCACCACCTGTGCTCTCTGGTGGAGGTCCTTGACTCTGGCATCCTTCTCATCTTCGACCTCAGCACCAAAATCTAGCAGAAGGTGGCCTGTGACATGAGGGCCTCACCGGCTGACCAATACCGTAGAAAGGATAGAAGAATTCTCCAACACATTATGATAAAGCACCAGAAGGTCACTCCAGTAGTAAGCAGCACTCCAGGCTGGTAAAGTAATTAACTCTGAATCCACCAGGTAACTGTGTCACACCAGGGAATATCGCTTAAAAGACCACTCAGTTGTCGCCTTCAGGGCTGATGCTGCTGCCAGTCCTCTGGCAAGCTTTTCCCTGCTTCAGGCTTAGGCCAGTACACCAGGGGTCCCTGGATTAACCGTCAGACAAGGTGGAGCTGCCCAAGAAACCGTAAGTTGCAGTTCCAGACATGGAGCAGTGACTCACTGCTGATCCACTTCTTTGCTGGTAAGTAAAAGCAGATGTCGCCGCTAATTAGCTCCTAGGCCAAGCACACCTGCCTTTCAGCTAGGCCAGTACACCAGGGGTGTCCCTGGATTCACTTCAGACAAGGTAGCCAGCTGGAGAACCCACTGGAAGGTAGTTCATCAAGGTGCACATTAGCTGTTGATCCACTCTTAGCCGGTAAGTCAAGGCAGATGCCGCTGCTGATTAGCTCCCAGGTAACACACACTTGCTTTTCAGTTAAGCCAGTGCACCAGGGGTGCCCCTGGATTCACTTCAAACAAGGTGGCCAGCTGAAGGAACCACTGAGAGGTGCTCATCCAGGTGTACATTCACTGCTGATTGACTCTGTCGCCGCCGCCGCCCAAGCTCATGCCGTGCTGATTAGCTCAAAACTGAAGGACACCTGTCAGCAGCTAGGCCAGTGCACCAGAGGTGCCCCTGGATTCACTGCAGAACAAGGTGTTGAGCATATCACCGGGTAGAAGGAGGCCGCTCATGACTAGTGAATTCAAAGCTGATCCGTCGCCGCCGTCGCTGGTAGCTCTTTCAGTGCAAGTACCACCAAGTTCAGGGAAGAAAAAGGGTCCGCCAGTGCACCGTGGGTGCCCCTGGAGTCGCCTGACTTCCGAATCCGCTCTTTCAACTGCTGCTGACTTCTCGCCAAAGGGCCTTTACTTCCGGATTAACACTGAAATAAAAAGCCGCTCCGCGCAGGACATTATTGTTTTGAAAAAGTATGAAAACAGCAGTAAAATGTATCCATCAAAATTGATATTATATCACAAAATACGAATTATTGTGTACAAAAGCTGTGAGCAGAACTGTCTTAGCACTCTAGCACTGGCACGCGAACAGCCACCTAGTACTTGCGAAGGCAAAACAATAATGAGTCCACTAGCCTGACCTCCGGTCAGAGCCTACTTATATCTCAATGCTCTGTCACATTTCCCAAAACTGTAACGGGTTCTAGCCCTTAAATCTTCATCTGGCCAATGGAAAGTCATTATTCGATGCCAGCTCTAACAATGTTACCGTTCACCGCATTCTGACTGACACGTCAGCGGCAAAGGAGTCACTGCCATCTTCGTCTTATCATTCCCTGGTCATTTGATGGTGACCATATCTTCTCTGACAAGTCTGCATCTCACAGATGGTCATCTTCGCAAAGCCTGTCATGCTGTCACCACTGTCATGCGTGTCACCAGCTGAACAAACCCGGCGCGGTACCATGAGAAGCCGGCGTTTGTTACAGCACTCCTCCGGCGCTCGTCCATGGGACACCTCCAGGAGCTGGCTCGTTGTCGCAGTCTTTGTATAATAACATATTCATCAAAAGATCAACAAAATGACCAAAAGTACGAATTATTGTACAAAACTGTACTGGTCTAGCACTTGGCACGCGAACAGCCACCTAGCACTTGCGAAGGCAAAACAATAATGAGTCCACTAGTCATGACCTGCGGTCGGAGCTTACTTATATCTCAAGTCATTGTCACATCTGCAAAAACTGTAACAGGCTTCCGCCCTGAAATCTTCATCTGCCAATAGAAAGTCACTATTCTATGCCAGCTTTAATGATGTTACCGTTCCCCATCTTCTGACCGACACGTCAGTGGCAACATTGTAACTGCCATATCCTCTTATCACTTCGTGGTCATCTGGCAATGACCATATCTTCTCCAGGGAAGAAGGCTTACCGTGAGAGGCCGGCCCGGGGCCGTTTGAAGTCAGCCCGGGCCGGTTGCGGGCCGCTCGATTGTTGGATGCGGGCCGTCTCGCAAGGGTCCCGATTACGAAAATTTTCGTGAAAATTGTGCGATTTTTATGATCTTGCCATACTTAAAATTAAAATTTTGCGCCTGCGGCGGGCAAATTTGAAGCTTGGCCGGACTGGCCGAAAGTGGGCCAATAAAACTTCCAAATGCGGGCCGCTTCAAAAAAAGAAAGCCTTCTTCTCTGATCTTCTCCACCAAGTCTGTTTCTCTCGAGCAGTCATCCCGCGCGAGGTCTGCCATACTCGTCATAACTGTCACACCTGTCACTAGCTGGACAAACCCGGCTCCGGTACCATGAGAAGCCGGCGTTTGTTACAGACACCCGGTTACCCAATGATTTACCGATTTGTGCCGGAGCTCGGGTGATGATTACATGGAACCTTTGTATCGCCCATAATTTGGTGAATGGCATTGTGGGCGTCGTTCGTGATGTCATGTGCACTTCCGATAACATACCCATGGCTGTGCTTTTGGTATCGAAGAGGCGCACCGACTCACACGATGGTTATAGTGGTCCATCGTTTTTGGACGCGGCAGATGGTGTAAACATGGAGACTCATGCTATCGTCGCCATAAGCCGGAAAACAGCGGAAATCTTTGATGGCGGCGTCTGCCATACGAGACAACAATTCCCTCTCATGCTAGCTTGGGCCTTGACTATTCATAAAGCACAAGGATTGACATTGTCGCTTGTCGCGGTTGGTGTGGGAAAGGACGAGAAGGATGTTGGTTTGTTTTTTGTGGCCTTGACTCGTGTACGACATCCCGATCATCTTGTTTTCAGCCCGACACCGTCTCGTGAGAGAATGACCACGACCATCGCTTCAAAACCAGCACTATGTAAACGTAAGCAACATGCAACCATTCTCAGGCAGATGGCGGTGCGAACCGCGTCGGCTTTGAACCACTTGCAACCACCTACTAGCGCGTTCGATTCACCAAAAGCTCCTCCACCACTGGCGCAAAGCGAAAAGGTGCGATCGCGTGCAGCTTCTAATCACCTTGCATACCTTACCTTATCACGCCGGTGAAAATTCTTGATCATCATGCCATTGAAAACTCGATTGTGACGTCATTGAAAATTCTTGCATTTCGAGTTTATGTGTGGTTCCCCCGCCCGTCGTTGCAGAATTCTCTTGAAGGCCATCCCGCCAGCGTGATCGAGTCCACGGCCGCGAAACCGGCATCGGGTCGTGTTCTCGCCAGAAGGTTGAAGATCAAGCCTAGGAAAACACTTGACACAAAAGCGACCGGCGCGGGGCAGCGACAACGACAATCCTTATTGCACTTCCAGCCGGACATCAACACCATCGGGGGTCAGCTTGCTACTCTAAATCATATCGTGACACCGATTGAGGGTGATGGAAATTGTTGCTTCTATGCGGTTGCACACGCTGCGGGATTGACAGAATTCGGCGATGATTTGCCTATCGCTTCCACACTCCGATTCCAAGCAGCCGAAGTGTTGAGAGAATATGGAGAAACATGACGCATTGCTCCGGGCATCGACGCAAATCACGGAGAGCTCCAGGCTATCATCAACGCCACACAAGATCCGAACAGAGATCCGATCACCGGATCATACCGCTATGCCGGTACGTAACCGCGTGCCCGTCATCGTGTTGTCATATTCATATCCATGTCCGCGCAACCTGTGATCCACACGTTAGACATGACGCGCGTCGAATTATGATCTCGCTTTACGAAATTCGCCATTTATGTCCAAGTAAGAGGGAGGTTGGTTTATGCGGATTCGTGGCGCAGGCGATTTCGCTTTGAAGGCCTTGGCCGTTTGTTTAAAGCGAGATTTTTATTGCTTACAATGGTTGGTGCATGCTCTTGACGGAACAGTTCGACAAAACCCGGATCCAAAAGTGTTTCACTCAAATCCTCTGCACCTGTCGGTGATAAGGGCATCTTGTCTATTGGGCTCAAGGTGGGGTAACCCACCGTAAGAACGCCTTACGGTGGGTTAACCATAGCGTAGTTTGTTAACACCATAATGCACATCGAATGGTCTCAAATATGGTCGATCATATGTGATTTCACAACTAGACATTCATGTTTAGCTGGACAAAGCCGAATGACATGTACTTGTGATCGGATATATCCGCGGTATCCATCCCAATATACCTCCGATGGCACGTTCGGTGCCGTGATCCCAAATGCACACAAACGCGGCCCGATTTCTACGTTTCATCCACGATGCCAATGTGCGCATGGGTGTATTTCGTGAAGTTTGATATATTTTTACCACCTTGAGTCAATACTTCGCGAGAAACATGCATATATATCCCCGTATAGACAAAATATCGTCATTTTTGCCCTTAAGTATGGAAACACATTGAAATTACAAATTTTTTTGTTTTTTTTTCTCAAGTTACGTGTGTAGAGTGATATATTCGATATATCGAATGGCGCCAGGTATAAGAAACATTTGTTATGGGCCATAGTTCATGAAAATATTGTGATAGGTACATTCCGAATGTGATGGGCATGTTCAAAATCTACCCAAAGATGCAATAATTGGGCAACCCACCGTAAGGATTTGAGGTGGTTTTTTTTTCGCTTGACCCCTTGGTATTAGCACGCATATTAGACGCATCTATACAGTATGTAAAGTACTTTTTTCAAGTCCACGCACTAATATAACCCCCAAGGTGTGTCGAAAAGCATGGGTTTGCCCAAGTTGGCACAATATGCTAGCTCTAACATGCGGTTTTCGAATGTCTCTTACGGTGGGTAAACCCACCGTAAGGTGCGCCCAATAGACAATCTGGTCGCGGCATCGAGCTCCAAGATGTCTACGGGCTAGTCTCTTTTGATGAAGCGAGACAAGTATTATCCACGATCACGCATGACCGCAAAGATTCCACAAAGCCAATTTTGATTTCTCACAATGGCAAGACGGATAGAGCTGCGCACTTTCAAAGCTCGACATAGAATACCAAAACAAATGTATATATACATATGTAGCGTGTAACGCATAACGCAACATTTTGCACAATTCGGGGTGACATATACCTATTATCAATCATGTTTCCGCTAGGTTTCATGACGATAGTCACCCAAGTAAATCATAATGCAAGTTGTGATAAGGGGATTAAAGAAATTTTACATGCTTGAAAAACACCAAAATTTGGCCTGGATATGGCATAAATCCGCATATATTCATGGTATGGATGCGTGTTATGATGCTCCTAAGCTCATATGATGGCCATACAAAGCAAACATGGTACCGTGCATGCACATTGAGGTCGCAACAGACCAAACCGAGTGCATTCTCAAAAACACCAATTTTTGCATGAAATTCCAACCGCCGTTTAGGGGTTAAAAGTCCCCATGCTCATAGCGTTTTGCCAGTTTGTACAATTCCTTTTTCATCGTGATGTTTCGACATCACCACCTTCGGCGCAGTGCGCCGAAGGTGAATTTTGTGAAATATGACTTCCGTATGCGGAGTGCAGTTGCCTTTTTCGCAGGTGCAAGTTTCACGTTTTCTGAGCAAAGGAGAGCCAAGATTCGGAGAACTTTGCTTTAGCAAATTTAGGTTAGACGTACCTGTGACCTTGTTTGTATATGTGATAGTAACAGTGATAGACTGTAATAGTGATATGACCGTAATAGACTGTAATAGAATGTTAAATATGTAAGATTTGATTATCTTTTAATACCGTGTCTCTTGCCTTTCAATATTTCCGAGCATTTGAATACTGTTTGGCGACGCGCTTCGATCATATCCGAGCATGTTTCGATCTTGCCGCGGAATTTCGGCATAACCTGTTGGGGCCACGCATCGAGACAGTAGCACTCAGCCGTGCAATATATCTACTGCTGAATGTTACTGTTTTGTCGAGACAGTAGCACTCAGTTGTAGATGCGTCTGTCCGCATCCTTGTATATGGGAAGCACACGAGTGGTACATATATAATATAAGTATATTACATATATGTGCGCGATGCCTAATACCCGTAGATATGTTGGACCTGCATATATGCGGCATACCTTCGGAATATGTTAATTTTCGCAGGTATGTCGGATCCACAAATATGCAGCATACTTACACGATATGTGATATGCTGCATACTTACGGAACCTGGAGTGATAGTGTGCATGATTGCGGAGGGTGCATATTTCTCGAAAATATGCGGAGGGTGCATATTTCTTGAAAATATGCGGAGGGTGCATATTTCCAGTATACATACCGTTTGTATCTTGAATGTGGCAAATTTACATAAGCTATATTCTATTGTAAATTTACATAACCCGGAGTGATAGTGCGTATATTTACAGCAGCTGTCTAAAACCCGAAAATCTACGTAGACTATGCGGGTCGAAAAAACCCGGATGCACTTCCGCGGTACGGACGACGCTGGCCTTCTGTCCGACCTGGTGGTGCAGCTACGTACAAAGTTTCAGTCGGCTGGGCTGGAGCTATGTACCTTTGACCTCGACGACCCTCTGGCTCCAGTGGTCGACCGGGTGAATGGTCTTTTGTACGACGTTCTGGCTCTCGTGGTGGAGAAGCACAGCAACGCCTACGTCTGGCTCACTGGTACGGATTCTTCGGCTGCCCGAGATGGACGGCGAGCTCTTATCGACATCATCAAGGGCTGTGTACCAGTGGCGTTGCGGGAGTCCCAGCCGGAGGAGCACGCCGCGTTGCGTTATCCCGCAAACGTTGACCCGCAGCCGATTTTGGCTAAGGAGCAACGTTTGGTGCGGGATAACAGGGCGTCGGACTGGACACCGACGGAGGCTACCAGAAAGTTAAGCCTCTACACCCGACTCGACCCGACCTTCTACGCTGCGGTGAAGGTCCGCTATCCCATGGCCTCTGACTTGACCCGTGTGTCGCTGGTTTCGCTCCGCTCCATGGTTGTGGAGATTTACCAGGCTTGGGCGCAGACGGACGGGGGGGAAACGGCTTCTGGCGCGGACGGCATCTCCGCGCATCTTTCCAGCAGCGAGTACGACGCCCTTCTTCAAAAGATCACGGAGCTCAAGGAGCTCGTGCAGCGGCAACACGGTGAGGCCGCTCCGGTTGTGCGTCAACAGCGGGAGCGGGTGCAGCAGCGGCAGCAGCAGCAGCGGGGGCAGCAGCCGCGAGGATTCCGTGTGGGGACCCACAAAGCCCCGCCCGTGGGATTCGACCGCGACGATCAACGGGCGAAGCCGTTCTGCGGTAGGTGCAAGAAGGCAGGAAAAGGTGAGGCGTATCACTTTTACCGCGACTGCCCGTTGGGCGGGCGCCAACACCCGCCCACCTCTGCCGCGGCATTCTGCATTCCCATCGACGAGGAGGACGCGGAGGGGGTGCACGCGCTCGCCATGTGTGCGTTGTTCCAGCAGGCGGCGGATGACGGGGCGGAGTCCTTCGCACGCGCGGCAGCCGCGTACGGGCCGCCCGCGGTGCTTTGTGCGGGAGCGGTAGGCGGCATCGACGTGTCCGCCTACGGCTTCACCGTGGAGCAGCAGCCGGCTTCCGAGGGGGATGATATCCTCCGCAGACTCGACGATCTTGCCGCGGAGGTTCACTCCGCGGCCAACCCGCAGGTACATTACACCCACGCATCTTTCCCGCCTCCTGCCGACATCGGGCAGGAGGCTTCGGCTCTGGTGTGCGGACCCGCTGCAGCGGTGGCCACACCGGAGGAGCAGGTTCCGGCAGGTGGTGCGGCGGCATCGGCATCCGCCGTGCCGGCCTCTGCTATGCCTGTCTCGCAGGGAAAGGATGTGAAGCCCGCGCCACTGCAATCGGCGCGGGTAACCACCACAGCGGACGCGGACGGTGAGTTCGCTGGGTTCGTTCAGACCGTGAACCACGCCGCCATCGGGCAAGTTGATCTCACGGGTTACGACACGGACGATTACGAGGACCTCGCCGACGGCAGCTTCATCGTGAAGCCGCGGGCTCCGGCCGTTTCGGCAAATCATGCGTCGGAGCCCGCGACCCACGTGCCTGTGTCTGGTGGTGCTTCCCGCACCTACGGATATGGCAAGCCGCCATGGGGCTTCCCCGCACACGCGGGCCCGTGGGGGTTCCATTACCTTCTCGCCCTTGTCCTTTTCATCTCGATCATGGGTGTGGGAGCTGCCGCCTACACGGCGGCCAACGACATCGACTCTGTGCAGGTATCGGGTCGGGCTGCACCGCAGCCTATGCTGTGCAGGGGAGATTTATGCTTGTACTCTGGTATCGCTGAGTTGGACCCCGTCACTCTGGATGCGGTACTGCACTCCCTGGCTGTTGCGGCAACAGTTCACCGACCGCCCAACCCGGTGGAGTGTAGTGTTGCAATTGGCTACGGTTATCATTGTGGTGACGGTGTTCCTCTGACCTTTGACCCCGAGTAGTTATGTTTCTGGTTCTGGCAGTACACCACTCATCTGGTGATGTGCTGAGATCTACTTTGACCTCAACACGGTCTTCAATTTGGTTTATGATTTTACTTTGACACCTTTAAATTCTTCAATCTGACTTGCTGGCGCAGAGCTTTCGTTGCTTTAGCAGGACTTACATTGCCTGTATGTTTTCTCTTGTGCTAGCTAGAGGGATTCCAGTTTGTGTATCAGAATTGCACAGTTGGATTAGCAGTTAGGACTTGTCACCCTGGCTTCTGCCCTAGAGATTTACTATTCTGACTCTCCTAGCCAGTCACCACCCACAGTGTTGGGGTGGTGTGCTGGAATCTGTATAGGCAGCCCTGACTGGGAGTCCCGGTGCAGGCCCCTATGACAGACCCCTAGGACCAACACTGGATTGCTGACTGATCTATAGGTTCGTGCTGTGACACACGCTGTGTCACAGGTAGGCTAGTTTCCGAGACCGTTGCAAGACCGTTCCGGGTATATCTAGCTTAGGGTTTATTTATCTTGAGAGAGTTTATCCACACAGTTTGGGACCCTCTGATATCTAGTGAACTAGGATATTCCGGTAACTAGAGCTATGGCGTCTAGGGCGTCCTCAATATCATAGAGGGCACCGGGAGTAGAACCCCGGTGCCCCGGTTGTATAGGTTGGAAACAACCGTCTATACCATCTAGCGCTACTGCGGAGTGGTACATGCCCGTAACCTTATAGCAGAACCGAAATGTAACAAGAAACGGCAAGTGTAAAATATTGCACCGGCAGTGGTAAACTAACAGTGGAGGCAGAAGATGACTCTTATAAAATAATAATAAAACATTTACGCTAGCAAAGGGGACAAAGTCCTGAGAGTGCGGTATCCCTGCAAAGCAGGCTAGTGAAAACACCAGGGGCTACTCCCTCAGCTATAGCGCGCCCACAAAGGGGCTCAACCCACTTTTCAGCAGGGTGACATCTAGAGAAAAAGCTAGGTGCAAAGCAAAAAACTCTAGAAGATGGAGAAGCAGCCATGGCCGGGTGAGTGGAGGGGTGGCTGAATCTGAGCGGTGGGGAGGGAAGTCGAAGAATTAAGGGGGTATTTGGAGACGTTGAGGAAGGGGGTCAAGGTGGGCGGGGGGGAGAGGGGGGTGGTGGGGAGGGGAGGGGGGGAGGGCCCCCTCTCCCCTAGGGGACAGAGAGCCATATTCTATTGCAAGACTTTGAAAATTATTGCAGGAGGGTTTGAAGAAAGTCGTTTGATTTTTGCACAGCTTCTGTTTCTGTCATGGTCTCACTGCCCAGGATGTCAACTGTATGCGGGTCAGTGTTCAAGGTGGTGGTGGTGTTTAACAGAAACACGTCTCGCCTATTTTTGGTGTGTTGCCTACAGATTCTTGAAAGTTTTTTAAGGAGAGGTTTAATCTTGCCACGGGGAACACCTATCGTGTTGAGGACAGTACCAAAAAGAGGAGGGAGGTACCCCATGAGTGTAAGTATTTTGGGCCATTTCACGGTGCTTATGAAGGGCTTGGAATTTGCATTGGTGATTGTCGTGTCATGGTGACCACCATAATAATGCTCAACACCATTCTGATGATAGGGGGGGTCTTGAGTGGGCCATGGGCACAGCGAAGAAGGAAGTACTTTGTCACTTTCGTTCAGAACTTCATTCCAAATATCAGGGTTGACTCCGGTGTATTCTAGCCTCTTCTCCGTGACTCTGGACTTAGGAAGGACATTGAGGAACCATCTGGCAATCTTTTTCTGTGTAGGCCTCCAGTCAAAGGCTGGTTGGGTATCACTGGGTGCACTGTCTATAGCTATGATAACGACATCCGAAAAATCATCCTTATAGCATCCGCCACCTGGGAGAACGTAGGGGTCATCACCCGTCCAATAACCATGCGATAAATTCATCTGTGGTATAAACGACAGAATCGAGCCATCGCGAGTGTCTGCGCTTCGATATTTCTGTACTGTCGTCTGTACAGTGTATTGTCGTCTGTACTGTCGGCTGTATCGTCGTGCCATCGGCTGTACCGTCGTCTGTACTGCCCCATACTTAATTCTGAAGAAGTTCATTTTGGCGACATCCACGCCTCTGCCTCTATACCGTCGTCACTTTTGTCTGTACTGTACTGCCGTCGACGAAAAACGGTGGACCTCCAACCAGCGACGCGGAAATTGACATGCTGTCACGAACGCGGTACAGAGACACGACAGTACAGACAAAATGACAGTACAGTACAGAGGAGGTTTCCTCGGTGAAACCTGGGGTAAGTGTACGTCTCAGCATAGCGCTAGCGTCACAGCGGCAAGGGGGATAACCAAGGGGTATAAACTAAGGGGATGCCATGGTAGATATATGGTTCCATCGTCGGTAATATATATCTAACTGAGAGATAAACCCTGAGTTAAGGGTTACGGAATCAGAACGGTAAAAGTGTGATAGATAAATCAGAGGCATACATAAATACCTAACGGGTGTTTCCCGTCTACTGGTGACGGTCACCCAGCCTACCATAGGAAGTGACATGTGACAGTTTTGAGTGTCACAGTGTCAAATCCAGCACACCACCCAGGGTGGTGACCGTAGCCAGTAGCGAAACGAAGCAACAAACTCCCTACTCAACTTCATGAGGAAACTGTAGCACAACTGGGGGCCTGTACTCTTGGTCAGGGCGGTCCCAATTCACGGCAAAGATTGTCAGATACTGCTGTTAATTTGCCAAGACCCTAAACACAACTCAAATTCAGAGAGCTCTTCTGCACATCTAGGAAGCTACACCACAGTTAGCCTCCAGGCAGGCACGGCGTGATCAATCTCAGCCACTAGAGGTCTTCGGAGCTGGCGGTCCGGCTCGGAGCAGCGTGATTGCGAAGCAGTTGCCGGCCCCCGGGGCCGGTGGTGAATCATTCGTAGAAGAAATTGACGAATCCTCGATCACAGGAGGCTGCACCGCACCGGGGTGCTGCCAAGTGCTGCCCGACGGTGGGGCCTCATCATCTGAAGACGATGCCGGCGACAGCGGAGGACCGTCCTCAAACAACTCGGCAGGCGGCGGCGGCCCGGGATGCCACGGCATCGGAGCCATATAGAGGCCCTGCCGTCTCTGCGCCCGCCGGTGGCGACGAGGCGGAATAGCACACGGCATGTCATGAACCACTTCAGTCGGCGAAGCCACCGTAGCCGGGACTGCTGAGGCAGTCCACGTAGCACCACCGACCGGTGGACCCGTGCATGTGCGCGCACCGGCACCACCGACACCGGCAACGGCGTGCGGTGCGGCGGTGGCACAAATTACAAAGAGTGCGCACACCAAGGAGGAAGTGAGGAGAGACCTCGCGAACCTCGGAACGCCGTTCCCGCAGCCGTACCGCGGCCGCGGCAGTGCCACCGGGTCGTCCTCGTCGTCATCGTCGCTCGTGGCGTAAGTCGCGGGCTTGTAGTCCATCACGCGTTCCGGCCCCTCAACCGCGGAGAGCAAATTCATGCTCGGGGCCGGCTCGCCGGGCACCAATGCAATCCCCGTGCTCCCAATGAAATCGGCGAACGTGCGGGTGACGGGAGGGCAGAAGGGGTTCGGCGGACCGGTCCATTCTTCCCCGTACTCAACCGACGCGGGCGGGGAGTGTGCGGGCGGCTCCGACACCACCGGCAAGTCGGCAGTGAAGGTGTTGACGTTGAATGTCGAATCTCCTGCCGCGCGCGCCAACTCGGAGAACTCGGTGACGGCGGACACGAGGGCCTCACCGTCCTCCTCGCAGAACGAGCACGCGGAGAGGTCGGCGAAGATGTCCGACTTCCCGCCCGCGAGCATGCAAAGGGCGTCGAACTCCTCGGCGTCGTCGTGGTCGATGGCATGCTGAAATTTTGCGGCCAACACCGAGTTCTCGGCCTCCTCAGCGAAAGCGTAGGCCGAGAGCCCGGTCCGGCCCCCGTTCGGGCAGTCCCGGTGCCAATGCCGCGCCTTGCCCTTCGCGCACACCTGATTTTGGCAGTACGGCACGGTTGCACCGGTGTCGCGATGGAATGCTACCTTCTTGGAGATGGACTGCGACCAATTCCCCCCCTTGGGGAGCGGCGGTCCGGCTTGTTCGCGCGAGGAGCAAATCCCCGCGGAGCCGGTCCGGACTCGGCGGTGTCGAGGAATGCGGCCAATTGACGCTTCAAGTCGAGGACCATCGTCCTCAAGTCTGCGAGCTCACCGGGTCCACCGGAGTCATCGGCGGCCCCCTCCATGAAATGCGTGCCATGGGAGTAGCGGTGTGCGGACGCCGTGGCGGTGCCCGCCCGCACGTGCTCGGAGTAGCATTCACGCACCCATTGTTGAATCGTGAGGAGGTCGTGAGCGGCCCGTTGATCGTGGAGGAGCAACCGTGACACCACCGGTTGGTAGAAGACGGTGTCGAGGGACTTGATGAACAGCGCCTTCACGTCCTCATCGTGGAGCGTCGCCCGCGTCCTCGCAGCCTTCAGAGCGGCGTTGAAGTCGCTAATTTTGTCATGCGGGTCCACGCCCGCAGAGATGCGGACGCTCAACATGTCCGCTTGACCCTGAAAGGGGTCACCCGCGGGATCATGCGGCGGGCAAACTCAAGCAGCACCCGCTTACCGTCGTTCGGGAACGTGGAGTGCGAGGAGTCCATCCAGTCCGCTGCTGGCGACGCAGGGTCAACCATGAGCTCGAGCGTGGAGAACAATAAGGCGTTGGCCTCCACGCGGACGGGGAGGGTAGCATCGTCCAGTAGGAAAAGGGGTGCGAAACCAATGTCCTCCGTGACAAATGCTGTCTGCAGCGCAGAGACCATCCTGGCGAAGAGCGCGGACGCGTGGCACTCAGTCCCGGAAAATCGCCCGTTCTTGTCCTCGAATAACTTTTGGCGAACGGACTTGGAGACCTTCATGTCGAAGTGCTCCCGTTGAAGCGTACGCACCGAGGCCAGGAACGCAGCACCTGCTGAATTGGCAGCCGGCTGAGCTGCCGGCGGTGTGGCTGGAGTGTTGGCGTGTCTCGCAGCTGCTGAATCAAAAATCGTGGCTAGTGCGCGTCGGCGATTCGCCATGCTAGCGGTGGCTCGAGTAGAAGCAACCATCTTGAGAAGGACTGAAGGGGCGGAGTGAGGCAATGGAACGCGAGATGCGTGGCAGTTTCGGGCGGCCAAGAAACGCGTGGGTCGCCGATACGGCAGCCGTGAGAGACCAAATAATTCCGGGAAGTCGTGTGGTAGCGGCGGCCAATACGCAACGGTGTGGGATCCAACCAGAAAACGTAAACCAATCCAACGTTAAGACCCGTAGAAAATCGTTCTCCAACCGGTGCGGCGTGCCGTAAATCAACCCATAAAATTTAGGCCATACCCGTGACTGCCGGCACTCTCACGCGCGGAGCGCCTCACCCCATCCCAGGCGTCCGAGCTTAGCCACTCATGGTGGCAATCTCGCAGTGGCTAAATAAAGCGCAAGTGGGGCCAAACCTGGTAGATATATGGTTCGTCGGTAATATATATCTAACTGAGAGATAAACCCTGAGTTAAGGGTTACGGAATCAGAACGGTAAAAGTGTGATAGATAAATCAGAGGCATACATAAATACCTAACGGGTGTTTCCCGTCTACTGGTGACGGTCACCCAGCCTACCATAGGAAGTGACATGTGACAGTTTTGAGTGTCACAGTGTCAAATCCAGCATGCCACGCCCAGTAGAGTATGTAATGCGGCGGCTACAAGACGCGCGCGCCCACAGCCGTTCGTGTCACCTCTCATTCAGATGCACCGTTAGATCCCTCTCGAATGCCATTTTCCTCGCTTCTCAGCGCTAAGCCGGCGTAAACCCGTAACCGGTTTTAACCGCGACGATCACAAAAGGTTTTAACGGGGGTTTTAACCCGGTGAAATCCCGACCGTGGGCTGCTTCCTTTAATATTGCCGAGCTGACAACATTATTTCGTCGGCCCGACATTTGGCAAAGTTCCGCAGCCAGGCGGTTAGTAAAGGTTACCTCTCGAGCATTCCTCTCTTACAACATAACTCCCTTTGATGCAGATCTAATATCGATATATACACAGGCCGCAGTGGTAGGACACTCAATGGAAGGCAAAATATAGCATAATAAAATACGATAGGTGTTTTATTAGGGGTTCGGTTTGCCGAACTGAGATGCCGAAAGGAACGGGTCCATCGAACCGTGACAACGGAACTGCAAGTGACACTCGCAGTGGGGCACGCAAGGGCCATGCATCACCGATTGTCACAGTGGCACACAGACAGGCCCGGTATGACTCTCGTCTGCTTCAAAATTTTGTCGTTCACTATGCCACCATCAAGGTCGTCTAAATCCGAGGAAAGTTTCGCATGCTGGTATGTTAGAGAGTGACCCAGGAAACCAACATCGCCACCACCGGGTCTACTCCCCGGTCGTCAAGTACATATGAGTATATCAAAAATCCACTATAACAATATGTTTACTTATTGAGTCACGGGTAGACCGATTTACCCCCCCACTATAAAGTGGGGGGGCCTGTCTCCTGTTGTCCTCCTTCGGAGAGCCGTGTCACACGTAGCATGCGTCTCGGTAGCTCGGAACACAGATGCATAAAACCCCTAAAGTATTTTATGTTATCATCTTAGTATTCCGAAAGCGAGTGTTCACTGACTGCACGTTCTGTGATAGATATATATCTGACTATATATATATATATCCCCCACCAGCCAGAGAATCTCACTTCTCATCAGGTTACGGGTCACCACCTCTTTTGGTGGCACTTTCTTTTTGGGGTTGCTAATTTCCGTCTCGCCGAACGTACCGGTCACCACAGACTCGTCACCTTATCGACTACCACGTCTTCACGGACTTCACCACGTCGTGATTTTTTCTCGCGACTGACAAGTTTAACCACAGATTCGTTTCCTAATTAACGACCAATTTACCACTAACAACATGTCTACTTCATCAACCAAACCACGCGGAGTACTTAGGGGTTTGCTCACCCCGAAGCCATCTTCGCCCGCGACTTCTACGCGTTCGGTGTTCTCGCTGAACCTGCGGTCGTGGAAGACCCGATTTTGAGCACTTTACAATTCACAACAGATTCGTGTCCTTATTCACGACCATAACACAACACCTCTTCTACGAAACCACGCGCGGTCAGCTGTGCTTTTCGTACGACCAACTGGCTGGTCGTACGCCGTTTTTGACCTTACCTCCGCTTTCCCCGTGAAATTTGACCCCGATTTCACTTTTCCATCACTCGATTTGGTTAATTTTACGGAAAGTTACGTCGACACCAAGAACCCAAACGCACTCTCGACTTTCTGGCCAGCAGCACCGCTCCTGGCGGGAAGACCGTTTGCCGCACGACGTTTTTTACTTCACCGACGTTTTCCTTGCGAGAATCTACCCCAATTTGAGCCTTTCATCGTTTGATTTGCTTAATTTTACGAAAAGTTAGCTTTTCGCTTGGGAACCCTAGCTTTGGGTTCGCGGATTCTGCAGTCAGCGGTCAGTGGTCGGCGACCATGTCCATTGGACCTCAGCGTGCACGTATGGCCGCTGTTCGTTCAGCGTTGATCTCTCTTCGAGTACATCGGCAACATCCTACCATTGGCTATGGTCTGGTGGTGTCTGGTGGTGTTTGCGCACCAGACACCAAGCTCGAGTCCATCGCGCTCACCATCGACAACGAGTGCTTTGACTATTTCGACCTCATCCCTCCCCTTCCCTCACCTTCACCTTGTGCGCCCCTTGGTCACCATCTGGTGGTGTCTGGTGGTGTTGTCACGCCCACTTCACCCTTCACCGTCATCCCTTTCAAGCCTTTTCCCATGAGCTCGACCACATCCCTTCACCGCATTTTCCACCTTCCACCTCCTCACCCTTTCTTCGTCGGTGCATTCGCTCTGGTGGTGCCAGGCCGCTTTTGGCCTTGGCACCGCACGGGCATTGGCTGAACATCGTCTTCCTTACGCTCGACGTCCTCTGTCATTCACGGGGAGCCCAATCTTGCCACCCCCACTGTAAGGGGGGGGCACAGTGGGTCTCCTGTCTGTCACCCCTCAGCCCGATGTGTCACCAGTGTCCGTTGTCACGTGTGTCACGGTGTGCTATAAAACACCTGACTCAGTATTTTATATCATCTTAGTATCCGTGAACACCCGCCCCTGCGAGACTGTTCTGCACACACGCGTTCGAGCATATATTCCGCCTATATATCTCACTTCTTGTCAGGTTATCGGCCACCACTTGTGGGTGTTCGTTTATTACTTTGGATCCCTGGGGAGCACGCCGATTCTCCTTGTAAACCGCCGCACGCCGCCGGCAGCTGACGCACACCGCCGTCCGCAACCACATTAAGACCTCGGCCACCGTAATATAATAAAACATTTACGCTAGCAGAAGGGACAAAGTCCTGAGAGTGCGGTAACCCTGCAAAGCAGGCTAGTGAAAACACTAGGGGCTACTCCCTCTACTATAGCGCGCCCACAAAGGGGCTCAACCCACTTTTCAGCAGAGTGACATCTAGAGAAAAGGCTAGGTGCTAAGCAAAAAACTCTAGAAGGTGGAGAAGCAGCCATGGCCGGGTGAGTGGAGGGGTGGCTGAATCTGAGCGGTGGGGAGGGAAGTCGAAGAATTAAGGGGGTATTTGGAGACGTTGAGGAAGGGGGTCAAGGTGGGCGGGGGAGAGGGGGTGGGTGGGGGAGGGGAGGGGGGGGAGGCCCCTCCCCAGGGACGGGGAACCACCTTATATTGCAAGACTTTTGAAAATTACTGCAAAAGGGTTTGAAGAAAGTCGTTTGATTGCTGCACAGCTTCTGTTTCTGTCATGGTCTCACCGCTCGAGATGTCAACTGTATGCGGGTCAGTGTTTAAGGTGGTGGGGGTGTTTAACAGAAACACGTCTCGCCTATTTCTGGTGTGTTGCCTACAGATTCTTGAAAGTTTTTTAAGGAGAGGTTTAATCTTGCCACGGGGAACACCTATCGTGTTGAGGACAGTACCGAAAAGAGGAGGGAGGTATCCCATGAGTGTAAGTGCTTTGGGCCATTTCACGGTGCTAATGAAGGGCTTAGAAGCTACGTTGGTGATTGTCGTGTCATGGTGACCGCCATAATAATGCTCAGCACCATTCTGATGATAGGGGGGGTCTTGAGTGGGCCATGGGCACAACGAAGAGGGGAGTACGTTGTCCCTTTCGTTCAGAACTTCATTCCAAATATCAGGGCTAACTCCAGTGTATTCTAGTCTCCTCTCCGTGACTCTGGACTTAGGGAGGACATTGAGGAACCATCTAGCAATCTTTTTCTGTGTAGGCCTCCAGTCAAAGGCTGGTTGAGTATCGCTGGGTGCACTGTCTATAGCTATGATAACGACATCCGAGAAATCATCCTTATAGCATCCGCCACCTGGGAGAACGTAGGGGTCATCACCCGTCCAATAACCATGTGGGATAAATGGAATAGTGTTATGCGGGAATCTGAAAACAAGTTTAAAACCTTTGTCGAACCATCTCTTTTGGTTTTTGGGAGACAGCGGAAGAATCCATGTTCCTGAAAATCCGGGGACAGTGTTGGCCGCTTTATGTCCCATTTCCAAGGTAGTCATAACCGCCGAAGATTTGCCCTTATCCTTTCCATCAAAGGGGGGATTTCCGTAAACTATTCTGCCAATGCCTGTTAACGGGTCCACGTAGGCATCCCAAGCGAGGCCATCAAAACCGATTTTCCCATGATAACAGAAGGGCCTGAGGGCTTTTTTCATTCTAGTGGTGGGTATGCATCTTCTCGAGTAAATTCTAGGGTGGGCATTTAGTGGGTTGGAGAAAAGTTCACAGCCGTGTTTGTCAAGGTTTCTGTCATCCACCAAAATATCTAAGAGGCTTCTTCTTATTGCATAGCAGTTTTTAGGGTCTCCCGATTCAAACTTACATGCATTGAGGGCTTCATGAATATCGTGTGCCCTATTCGAGTACTCCGCAAGTGAGCATGGGACTGCTTTGTTGGAAAGGCGGTGCCAAGCCAAAAGTTTCCAAAACTCTTTCTTTTGAACATATTGGAGTTCGGGATATTTAACTGTTCCCTTAACATGGTCCACTTCAGGCTTTGCGGTTACAGCAATGGTATTCTTTTTTGAACTTGATGGACGGTACATGCTAGCTTCCGGGAGAGCGTGTAAGTATAATTCCTCATTCATTTCTTGTCTTAGGTCAGCAAGTGGAAAAAGTTTCGATGGTTGTGTTCTGATGTATGTGGTACCCTTTCCAGGGTTTAGTAGTTTAGGTTTTTCTGAGATTTCTTCAGCGATGATTTTCCTTAGTTCGATATCTTGGGTTGTTCTAAGATTAGATAAACTATCAATATGTCCTGGGCATTCAAGTTGGATGTGTTCGAAGGTGCATTTTGTATTCTGTTGGCAGTAGGGGCAGTTTTCGGACCCGATTTTCCCCAGTTTAAATGAGCGTGCAGGAGAGGCTTGAAGACCCAGGAGTTCTCTACTTCTAGAAGCGGTGAAAGCTTTAGGTGTCACTTTGGAAATATCTTTGGTGGGGGCGGTGTTATTCTCGTTGAGCATTCTCAGATGCTTCCCTTGGGATTGTAGAGTTCTCCAATTATGATAGTGTGAGAGTCGTTGAATTCTTCTGATGTGACTACGTATATCGCCTAAAATAGGGACCTCAAAAAAGAATAATGAGAAGGGTAGTTCCTCGGCAGGGTCGTAGCGGGAAATGTCAAAACAGCCCCCTCTGAATGAGGCTCTTTTAGCAGTACGGTCCACTCTGTCGTGGACTTTGTCATTATTGTGACCCCTGATCCATTTAAGGATGATTTTACTGTGGTCTCCTTCACTGTAGAAGCCAAGTTCTTCTAGCAGTAGGCGAACAGCCTGCACATCTCTGCGATTAGCTTCACGTAGTTTGTCCCGAGCACTCATGGACCTGCCATCCCTTGTTACCGCAGATATTGCTGCCATAGAGTCAATGGCATGTACCATTGGAGTAATAGATTTGAGGAGTTTCTCTTTTTGTTCTGTGAGTAGAAATCGCAGTCCTGCAATTTCAGCAGATGTGCTACTCGGGTTTTGGATATCCTCCTTGATAAGGAGCCCGTGTGCGGAGAAAGTTCTTGAGGGGGGGATATTCATCTTCCGTACAAGTGGCATCCCGTTGTCAAAGTTTTTTATAGCATATGCTGCCCCACTGCATGCTGTTTTCTTACCAGCAAAAAGGGAACCATCGCTTGCCATATCATAGACTTCCATTTGTTTGCTCTTTTCGGCGTTGGAGGTGGATTCTTCTTCCGAGTCGCTGGGGCAGCTGTATTCACTTTCTTCCTCCGCAGTTTTGTTTTTCATTCTGGCAATAATGGTTTCATACTGTCTGTCTGAGATGTAATCATAGTGTGAGTTGATATCACTAACTGTAGCAAGGACAGAAGAGGGCGGGTCCATATGGTCATTATATTCAAAAATAGAACCTGCTGGAATTAGGATGCAACCGTCATTGGTGATGCTATATTCAAAGTCGTATTGAAGACTGTTTGTACCTTCGATTCTGACAAAG
This sequence comes from Cymbomonas tetramitiformis, assembly GCA_001247695.2. Lineage (NCBI taxonomy): Eukaryota > Viridiplantae > Chlorophyta > Pyramimonadophyceae > Pyramimonadales > Pyramimonadaceae > Cymbomonas > Cymbomonas tetramitiformis. The sequence goes on along the minus strand of LGRX02033726.1, from coordinate 1,794 downwards.
ACATTAGGGTTTATGGCATTGTTACTGTATTCTGTATATTGTATTGACATGGCCTCTAAGTCAATATTGGTAATGTGAATAAGAGAGATGGAATTTCGGTCACCATTCCCTTTCCAATGAAATTCACCCGTGTCGGGGGGTACTATGTTGTCTCTATATTGTTTTTTGACATATCTAGCCTGTGGGTCCAAATCTACGGGGTTTTGAAGCATTTCCTTTTCGATTTCGGTTAGCCATCCAGGGGGTCTACTGCCATTCAGCCTGAAAAAACATTTACTTTCTTGCCAGTTTTTTAACATTCCACCGCAGGGAGTTAGAAATGAACCTGTGTGCTTGAGGTTGTATTTTTGTATTGCGGAGGTAACATTCCTCGACATGTAGAGTTGTCTGGGAAGGGTGGTGATTAATGTGGTTTCACCCGCTTCATTTTCAGGGTAATTTTTAGAGTCAATAGCGTATCCAAGTTTTGCCATAATGTGACCTGTGCGCCTAAACCAGTTAAAGCGTTTGTCTTTAGTATGACTGTAGGTTGCATAGTGCGATAAGGGGAAACCCGATATAACATTTTTACCCATTTCGTTGTTCATGTTTTGAATTATTATTTTAAGCCATAGATTGCTATTTCTACGGTATAGTGAGATGAGGTGGGGATCAGTGATACGGTCTGTGTGGTTGTGTTGCCAATATTCGTGTTCATCCGCAGAACACAGGGTGTTCATAGTTTCGGTGATACACGACGCGGTTACAACATCAAATACACTATCAATACCGTACCCGCCTTGGCAGACTGCTGTCCAGATTATTTGGTGATTGGTGTCAACTGGGCAGCCCAAATATTTAATTATAAACGAAGCTATCATTTTGTCTAATTCAATTGCGACATTCTTTGAGGAGTTGGCAATTGGTGAGGTAACTTTAAGGGGGTATGCCATCCTCGGAACTACAACCGCATTTATAACATATCTTAGCTGGTGTAGAGTCATGTGTTGCAGTTGGATGGATGTGAGAGTAGATTTAAGTCTGTCGATAAGGATTTCCGCCTGTTTGTCCCATTCCCCATTTAGTGCAAACCATACTCCGAGATATCTGTTTACCTCTTTGCTGTTGGAGAAATCGAGGAATTCTGGTGACTCAGGGGGTATCCATTTCGAATCAATGGAAGGACTTGAGTCATTTGTATTGGGCTCCAGGTGACCCCCTGAGATGAGTAAATCATCGGACGGGTCATATCGCGTTACTGTTTTGCCCCGAGGTTTAATGCGCTTTCTGTAAGAGTATTTGGATTTCTTAACATTGATGGGAATACCAATGAAGCTCATAAATTCATTAACTATACCTAGCATGTCTTGAACTTCGTCTTTAGTTTTCCCCACGAGAATGATGTCATCACAAAAGAACCGTGCAAAGATATTTAAAGTGGTGTCCTTTTCTAATAGGTTTTGGGAGGGAGGAATAACATTATTTCCTGGTTTGTCTGGTCTATGGCGTTCCGAGCTCAGTTCATATCCATATGTGGATCCTGTCGGGTTTACACCGTTTGCTCTTTTTGCTAACCAAATTGCCAGAATGTCCATAATGGCTACAAACCTTAGTGGGCTCAAAACTTCTCCCTGAGGGACTCCACATTCTAGGGACCATTCATCCGTGAGGCCTTCTTCAGTGAGTACCATTCTAGAGGCATCATTAGTAATGTCCGAGATGATGTTGATTATTTGTGATGGGAGTCCCAGCTTTCTCAGCGCTAAATTGCTCATCCAGAATTCAGCTCTGTCAAATGCTTGTTTGAGGTCCAAG